>JAODKF010000038.1:23691684-23710311 GCA_026779585.1 Mormyrus proboscirostris | reverse complement strand
GGCCCAAAACATGACTCCGCCACCTCCTTGCTGACATCATAGCCCTGTTGGCACATGGTGGCCATCCACCACTCCATTCATCTGGACCATCCAAGGTTGCATGGCACTCATCAGTAAACAAGACTGTTTTAAAATTAGTTTTCATGTAGTTCTGGGCCCACTGCAGCCGTTTCTGCTTGTGAGCATTGGTTAGAGGTGGCCGAAAAGAAAGTTTATGCATAACTGCAAGACTCTTAAGGATCCTACACCTTGACGTTCACTGGACTCCAGAGGCACCAGCACCTTCAAATGCCTGTTTGCTGCTTCGTAATGGTATTTTTGCAGCCGCTCTCTTAATCCAATGTATTTGTCTTGCAGAAACACTGGGTCAAGTAACTGAAAACTGAATAGTTAGTCTTTATTGGTTATTTATTCTTTTTTTAATAAGTAAAAAAAAACTGCTGAAGAATTTAGTGTTTTTGTTAGTATGTGTCATTTGGAGTCATTTGTGTTTAAAGTGTAATTTCAGGCTTGGTTTGATCAGGAGTCTGTTGAATTGTTTCACCTGAGGTACATGGTATTCTTAAGTCTTCTTCAGCACCGAAATGTTGTACATTTTTGGTCTCAGGTCTTTGTTATCCAATTTTCACATACATAAATGCCTACTGTATATCCATAGGCTCAGGTTTATTCTGAAAGGTGGGCATTTATATCACACAAGTTTAAATGCAGGAAATTCTATAATTGCTTGTAATAATTGATGATGCACGTCTAATAATTCAAGAAGACTGAGCCATGTTAAATACAATGGACAATAACATACCGTATGCTGACACTAACTGGAAATTCTCTATGGAAACCAGGTTTTATGTTTTCAATAAGTTGCAGAATGGACGTGGTCTTCAATAACATATGCTGACACTAAATGGATATTCTCTATAGTAAGTGTGTTTTTGTCCACAATAACAATTACGCAATTTATCAACATCAAAGCTCCTACATGACTGTGAAAGGCCAGAGATGAAAATACAATTTCAAAGTTATGGCATTATATACAGGCATTATATACATTGGGTATAATTGCTCATCTGATAAAGAGGAATTTAGAGTGTGGTTTGCATAAATTTCCCCACCACTAGGCTGCAAATTTTGCACCAGCTTAATTTTATTTTGAATTCACTTAAATATTCAGTGAAGTAAACATTTCATTCAGAATCATCTGGTAGGACAATGACATGATCACTGCCTTGAAATTGGCCTAAGGAATACTACCAGGTCAACTTTAGTGCAGCTGTGTTGCCATGGTAACCTGTTTTGCCCGCTGTATCATTTAATTGGGGGAACGGCTAAAAGCCGAAATGACACATCAAAACACTGCAGTGTCACATGTTGGTGTGAAACAAGCCTTCGCATGCACTTAACGTAAACAAACATTGATGTTGTGCCGGTAAACATCATCCCATGCAAAGAACATTGTTGGGTCCGATCACTTGGGGCGATAGGCCCAAGTATTTCAGCCCCGATGCCAAACTTCCTTCAAAAAAAAAAAAACAAAAGTGAAGTCCTGGGTAAATGGCTAGAAACGCCCCTGATAGACTCCATAACTCAGACCAATCTGAGCTGATTCATGAAGGTTAATGGAATTTTTTTAATTTACTATTGGTACTTATAGTTTTATGTATTAATAATTAATATTGTGTCCCGTGAGGTGGAGTCAGCCAATTAAGCTCATCAGTGAACACACCTCTGCCAACAAGCATGAATACTATCCTGCCTTCGCATTCAATGCAAGGTGTTTTTGCCCATATGAGCTGTACTGAGCATTACTGCCTTGTCTTGCATTTCTCCTCTTTACCTGAGCCGTACTTGTTCCAGTCTCTTCCAGCTCCTGTTTCCATAGGACTGATTACCCTGGCTATCGACCTTGTTGGACCTGTGACCCTGACCTGCCTGCTTGCCTGCCAAAGCCGAGTTCTCTTTGCTTGGCTCCCTTAATAAACTCCGCTTCCCTGCATATTGGGTCTCTGTGAATTTGTCCTGCTCATGTCTGACAGTTAAAGCTTTCAACTAGTGTGTGCTGCAGTAATGATGTGCTTTAGATGCAACACTTCCAGCTCATGTTTTTGCCTAATTCACCAGGAAAGCTGCTTTGAAGATGGATGGTGGGATAAATACTCTAGTACTGTAATGAATATAGTTTCATTACATACCTCCATGAAGACAGTATAAAATTACTGTTAAAAATTTAAAATAGAATCCGCACAATGAGCAGCCACTTAAGATGCACCAGAAATCTCCATATGGAACACCCACTACTAATATCATCAGAGGTATAACTGCAGTGGTCCTTGAAATCTGTGATACATTGCAAATCCTACCACAAATGGTCGAAACTGAGGGCAATAGTGAACCATCTGGACCCCTTATATTACATGATTTTTGTGTACAGACAGACCCTGGGTTAAAAATCCCAGACTCATGGACAAGTCATATTTATGAATGGACTACCAAAAGCCTATTATATTAAAAATTCTGGTTAAATACAATGGTTCATAATAATAAACGCACTAACTACTTTGTGACACTCCTGAAAACACTGCACAGTTTCAACAGCTCGAGATACAGTACAGTACCGTATTTAGCTCATTTTAATATTACAGTATTATTATTATTATTATTATTATTATTATTATTATGTTATATATTATTGGCCCTGCAGTGGACTGGCGACCTGCCAGGGTGTACCCTCCTCTCGCCCGAAGATGCTGGGATTGGCTCCAGCTTCCCTGCGACCTGAAATGTAAAAGCAGTATAGATAATGGATGGATGGATGGATGGATGGATGTTGTATATTATTATTTTTCCAACTTACCGGCAAACCTGGGAACTGTCTGTACATAGATATAGAAAAGTTTAATTGAAAAATGATGCACTGTAAGACATTACCAAAATTAAATACAATAATAGCAAAGTACATTGTACACTAATATACAGTATTGTACAGTACTGAACTCTCTCGACTGAAAGGGAGTGATATTTTAGCCTAATTCTCACTAAACGATAGAGCAATAAAAATGTCATGCATCAAGGGATGATAGAGGAATGAAAATCATGCATTTTATACATTTTTACAACACAGACATTGTGATGATGTGGAAAGGCAGCCTGGATGAAAGTCCTGCGGAGAATCGTGGGTATATGGTCAAAGGGAGAAGAGTCAGGTACTGGGTGTGACTGGGCTGGCGGATTTGACCATGTCCTGTACTTGCTTGGTGCACAGCTTCAAACTTATGAACCATTTATTTCCGGAATTTTCCATTTTTTATCAGTCCACAGTAAACCACCCAAGACCGCAGTTACAGCCCTGCTGAAAAGAAACAGCATAGACCAGCATGATTTCCAGGGCTCCCTTTATGAAAGAAGTTTCACTGTAGGTGCAAATGCAACACATAGAATAGTAGAGAGAATTTCTGTTTCAATTGTATGTTGGCCACATATGATTAGTTCCATGCTTGCTATGAAAAACTTTTAAAGTCAGCAGCAGTTTAATGCTTAACTAACAGTTTGTTAATTCATAATAATGACTCATAATTGTATAATAAATTAGCTACTTTGTGCTTGATAATGAAGGACCTTCTTCGTATCAGTAACACTGACTCAACAAATCATTCATAGGCAGACAGACAATTGATAGCAGCTTTATTCTTAGCAATTATCCATCCATCCATCCATCCATCCATCCATCCAATTTCTGTAACTACTTATCCTGTTCAGGGTCATGGGGGGACCGGAGCCGATCCCAGAGGCTACAGGTGGAAGCCACAACAACTAGTTTCTAATTTCTAATAATTAGCTAGTCGTTTGATTGTTAATCATAAAAATAACAATAAATGATGTCTCAGTCATTCAAGAAATGGTATACATGATTAAGCACGATCCTACTAAACTACTTCAATAAGGTACAATCATTTAGTAATCAATTATTTACTTATCAACCAATGGACACCTATTTCAAAGTTGAAAACAATTTTACATGATCAATATGTTTTGATTTTAAACCCAGAAATGTAATCAGAAATAAGCAACTGTACTTGTGAAGGAGTACAAACCCAACTCTAACCACTAAACCTACTGGGAGCTGCAGAATGTGGGTTTAGAGGATACTGCATAACATTCACAGTCTGGTAAAGACATTTATTCATATTCCAATAAGGCCAAATAAAGCAGACTACTGATCAAGTGTTCCAAGAGGTCTAAAATCCAAACAAAAAACAGGCAAACCTACATGTGTGATTGAATGAGTGTGTTGCACGATCGTGTGTGTGTGTGTGAGAGAGAGAGAGAGAAAGAGAGAGAGAGGAAGTACATTGAATGAGAGTATGTGCCCTGTACCTTACACTGCAGATGTCTCTTTGAACACTGATGCATTTAAACAGAAAATCACAACATGTGTTTGGATGTGATCCCTATGTTATGCAGAGAATAGAAAGACTTTCCTGCTAGATACAAGCAACTACCTTGTCCAGGTCGGCACCATTCAGACGCTGCAGGCACACATTGATTTGCATTTTTAATCATGTAGACATCTCACGGAAAGCATTTTACAGTATTTTTAAACTACAAAATTATAAAACAGTACAGCATTTTGATACAAAATATGAGGCCATTTTCATCAATAAATTACATTCAAGTACAAATTACAAAATCTATTTTGTATTTGAAATGGGTATTTGAAATAAATGTATAATAAATACTGCCCTGCTGATGGCATTCAGGCAGCCAGCCAGTCTTGGCCTGATGAATTAGGCTGTTGAGCAGGGGTGAGGAACCTGTTCCAGAGAGTTTTAGTGTTTTTGGGAAGACCTATCAGTCAGCTAGTAATAAAGCGGTGGTTCTCATCTCCGGTCCTGGCCACCCACTATTACTGACTGATTGAAAGGTCATCCAAAAACCCACACACACGCACCAGCCTTCCACAGATCAGGTTCCCCATCCCTGCTGAAGAGACTCCAACAGACTCCCCTTTCTCCAGGGAGCTTTGCTATGGGTCACCATCCATCCATTTTCCAAACCACTTATCCTTCTGGTTTACAGGGGGTTCAGAACCTATCCCAGAAGCTACAGGCAACAACCAGGAAGGGGGGCCAGCCCAGCACACGCCATTCACTCACACATGCACACCTATGGGCAATTTTGTAACTTCAGTTAGCCTCAGCATGTCTTTGGACTGTGGGGGGAAACCAGAGTACCTGGAGGAAACCCCACAACGACACGGAGAGAACATGCAAACTCCACACGCGTGTAACCCAGGCAGAGACTGAAACCCAGGTCCCAGAGGTGTGAGGCAACAGTGCAAACCACTGCAGCACAATGCTGCCCACTGTAGGTGACCATGATAAGAAAAACTCCACACGCATGTAACCCAGGCAGAGACTGAAACCCAGGTCCCAGAGGTGTGAGGCAACAGTGAAAACCACTGCAAACCACTGCAAACCACTGCAGCACAATGCTGCCCACTGTAGGTGACCATGATAAGAAAAACTCCAAGCAGCACTTCCCATTACCTCCCTGATACACACAAGCCTTCTCATCTGACAAAGCGACATACCTTGAGAGGGAAAACGCACCGTACTGACCTGACACTACACTACTGGTGCCTTAATCTTTGTCTCAGGATCTTCCTTGCCCTTAATATTGTGCCGTAATTTTGGGTGCTTCTTTTTATATTATAATTATTCGTAATCTTGATTCCAGCCCTGCATAAGTGAGGCATGTGCTATATCCAGGGTGTGAAGCTCAGAAGTAATCAGGCATACATAATCTTTGTTTTCACTATGATAACACAATCACTTTGTTCCATAGTAATGCTCCTGGCCTTGTCTTTTTTTTCCTATATGCTTTTTACGAATGTAAACCCATTATATGCCATAAAATAGATTGCGTGCAGAGAAAGTGTTTAATTTCTATTGTCAGAATGGGTCCATAAAATCTCTCCATTATCTTTGTTTGCTTCTCTCCAGCAGTATTACTCCAGGTTGTACAGTACATGGGTCAGGCCTGCAACGCTGAGAAAGTTATATGAATTGTCTACTGCTCCTACAGAATAATAATTCTCTGAAATTATAGCGGTGTTGGTCTTTGCAGAAAGGACAGATAAAATATGTCCAATATAAAAAGGCAAGTCATTTTCCCCAGAAGACCATAAAGGGGAAAAACAGGGAGAACATTTTCAATTTATTTTCTATTTACTGGTTGTTCTTTTATGGTCAAAGTCATTCAGCTGTTGCCCTGATTGAGAAGCATACAGGCCAACAGATTATTTTTCTCAAATTGGAAGACCTTTATGAATAAGGACACAAGCCTGTAAAAATTTAACTGCCAGGCTTTTTAGAACATGCAGTTGTGTTAATTCTTTCCAGAGTTAAAATTTTATATTACACCAATATTTCCTGCAGTGTGTGTCTTATTTGAAAAAATGTTACATTTGTACAGAAGCATTTCATTTCAGAGCGTGTTGTGTTATGTAGGCTGGTTGTAGCAAGTTGGATTGGAAATGCTGCTGGGGGTCTAGATTGGCCAGATGACATGTCCTCCAGGTATTGCTCCAGACACACCAGCACGCTGCAAAACCTGCTGGATTCACGGGCAGGTGAGGAATTCTGTAACAAAACCCCTAACAAACCTCTAAGGGGTGGGGGGCAGAAAGCCAGGTCGGTCGGTCCTGGGGGTGCAGGGAAGGGCAGGAACACGTACAGATGCAAGAGAAGTGACATGCACACTCACTGTGCAGGAGATCAGGAGAATCAGGCACACAGGAAAAAGCAGGGATAAAGAGTACAAAGCCATTGGACATCAATCAATAGTTCCTCACTCCAAAGGAACGACCTAGACCAGTTAAATGAGCCGGTTAATTAGGTAAAATCAAAACCACAATGAGGCACAGCTGTCAGTATTCCAGTGAGGGAGACTGGCTGTGGGGGCGCAGCAGCAGTGAGGGAACAGAGTCCAACCTCAAAATATGATATATACTCGGGAAAAAAGCTGTACTGTAGTCTCTCTTGTACTTACATCCACATACTCATGTCTCCACTGTCTTCACTTCTTTGAAGATTTCTCCCACAAGGTACCCCATGCACATGCTTTTGGTGGAGAATACAGGCAAGTGTGGGCAGGCTATCTTGCCAGATGTTCTTGAAAATTGTGGTGTCCTTTATGCCGTGGCTTTGAATCTGTCAGAGTCTAATTGCATTCTTTGCCAAAACCAAGGCAATTATTCCTGTTTCCTGTGCATCATTGAACGTCGGGATCCTACCACCATTGTCGTCTTCTCCCAGTCACTTAGAAAAATAAAAAAAACAGTGATTAGTCAGCATCGACCTAAAAGCATTTCTAAAAACTATCGGGCTGTTTTTGGTGCATGTGCATTTGCTCTAAAGCCGAGGTAGCCACTATTAAGGATGGTTATATGTGTAATGTACATGTGAATATTATTTCATATGGATAATGAAAATGTCAGTGGTTGATATTGCCCAAAAATAATAATTAATCTTTTAGTGCAAATGTACTATTACATCGAAAAACATCTTGCTTTGTTTCAGGGTATTAGGGTATTTAATCAAAATTATACACACATCTCACTAACACAACACAAAGAGCAAAACATGTTTTGCAAAATGATACACTGCAATGAAAAAATGCAGTCTTAAAATTGGTATTTTTGCAGCAAAACATCACAAACAGAACAGAAGGGCAAAGCTTTTATTTTTTCTAAGCAATGAATTTCAACGAAAAAAAAAAATTAGTAGAGAACACACAATACTCTCTTACATACATGGAAACAAAACAGCTCTGTTCAGTAACAGATACAGCCAAAGACCCTGTGGGGAGTGGAATGGCATCCTGCTTCCTGCTTGGATTGGTCACGGAGCCTCATCAGTGTCACAGGTTGGCTAATCATTGATGGAAATATAGTGCCTTACCTAGACTAGCCGCATCCCACATCGATACCTTATTCATGCATGCATGGGGTTGGCTGATGAATGAATGTTACAACTATATAGCACTTTTCAAGACACCCAAAGTGCTTTCCAGAAGAAATGTGGAGCCACTTCAACCAGCACCACTGTGCAGCACCTACCTCGATGATGCAACGGTAGCCATAAGGCAAAAGTGAAAACTAAATGGCTCAGGGAACAAAACATTGACATTTTAGGTCCATGGCCAGGAAAATCCTCAGACCTTAATCCCATTGAGAACCTGTGGTCAATGCTCAAGAGGTGGGCGGACAAACAAAAACCAAGCAAACTCCAAATTGATTATGCAAGAACGGAATGTTGCCGTCAGTCAGGATTTGGTCCAGAAGTTGATTGACAGCATGCCAGGGCAAATTGCAGAGGTCTTGAAACAGAAGGGCCAACACTGCAAATATTGACTCTTTGTATAAACTTAATGTAATTGTCAATAAAAGCCTTTCATACTCATGAAATGCTTGTAATTATACTTCATTATACCAAAAAAACATGTGGAAAAAAACACTGAACGTCAAGAATCACGAGCGCCGGGAGCACAGACAAGGGCGCAGGAAGCCAGCAGTCAGGGAAAACATGGGGTTTAATAGTAGCAACACAAGGAGCAGGCAAAACACAGGCGGACATAACAATACAATGACCGGACTGGGGAAACAAACTGAAACGCGGACAACACAAATACAATGGACTAATGACAACAAGCAGAAACAGCTGGTGAACACAGGGATTCCACACGGGGGTGATGAGGGGGCGTGGCACACGAGAGGAGCGGATGATCGGGGCAGGACACTGAAGCAGCAAACTTTGTGAAAACCAATACTTGTGTCATTCTCAAAACTTTTGGCCAGGACTGTAAAACCTTTACTGAACAATGGAGAAAAACTGCAGCAACTGAGTAAACATCTGTTTAGCCTGAGATGGTAATGCAGACCCACAGCATTCCTGAACAGAACAGAGCAATACCATTTGTTTTGCCTGAAAAGGCTTAAGCCTGTCATAAGCCTCACGATTAGCACACTCCTCTTTCCAATGTCCATTACCATGACAGTAATGACAAGATACATTCTTATATGGAAACTCCCCATGAAGCAGTAAATTTGGGCTTTGAGAAAAGAAAAAATGTGCATCCCCTGCCCTAGTATTACAATAGGCCTGGCCCAAAACCCCCTTGTGAATCAGTAAATACTCAAAAAATACTAAAACTGCTGCATCAAATATATTACCAGTTTTACGCTCCAATATATTTTGGCACGTTATCCCTCAATTTATTTGGTAACGTTATCCCTCAATTTATCAAGAGAATCCATATTAATAGCCTTAAACTAACAATGAAAGTGACCCTGCAGTTCCCAAGAAAATCGACATGTGTTTGGGCACTACTCTTTTTTTCCCAAAGTCCTACATTTTTGCCTATAAGCCTCAGGGAGCAGTTCATGAGCATTTGAAACTGCCTATGTTACTTAAAAATAAGTCTGGCACTCTGCTCCACCAACAGTAACAACTCAGCTAACTAGGAACATTCCCAGAAATTAAATTAAGGTCTTCTCAATGTTGGCAGATAACGTTCTTGTGGTTACGTTAATGGAATGTTAATTCCACATTTTACATTTTAACTTGCTTAACTGTTCTGTGTCAGCACAATATAATTATATGCTGAACATCCTTTTAACATAAAGTGGAAAAATATTGTTTTATAATAAAATATTTTCTAAAACTGCTATAAGTATGTAAACAAATAGTTGCAGGAAAAAACAATGTTTTATAAAAGAAAAGAAATGCCACGTGGTACAGCAAGAAAATACAGTAAAACAGGCGAGAGTTCTGGTGTCATCCTGGGGATCATGTGGATTTGGCCACATGTTCTTATCAATATCACAAAGCAAGTTTTCTAATGCCAAACAGTAGGGAAAATATCGTTTAGAACTCCCCAATTACATTACTAATTAATCCACTGATTGGCTGAAGAGTTCTCACACCTGGGTTTGAACAGCTGACCTAAAGGTTATCCCAAAACCTGCACATACACCGGGCCTTTGTGGATAAGACTGCCCACCCCTGGTTCAGAATTATGAATCCATTCTTGAGAAGCCTCAAGATAACATCACAGGCTGCCTGGATTGCCACAAGAAGACTCACTTGTACATTTGGGTTCTTATCATAAACTTTCCACCTCTAATTGGAAAAAAAAATCTTCAAACCAGATTGAGGTTGGTGCACAGAAGATCATCTGATTGTGTGGGTGGGAACTGAACCATTCTTGGATGACCCCAGAATGGTGGAAGCTAACGTTATCCCATATGACAGTGTAGGTAATGTGGTCTGTGGTACTATGTTGTCTTTGTGGGGTGGGAATAAAATGTCATTTGGTCCATTGAGGAACTGCACAAAGAGGACAGTGTTGTATGGGCCAATTGTGACATGGTTGGACTACCCCCTGAGACCTTTTGCTTTTTTTACATAGACGCATTCAGTTGGTTCTGGATTCACATCAGACTGAAGTATTTTCTAGAAGAAGAAATTACCATATTACTTCAGAACAGTGCTGTAAAGTGATACTTACTTGTAAACATGCATGTTGCATATGTTTCCGATGCAGTGTGCTGCTCTCTGATCCCTATATATTCAGTCCATCAATTGTATTTCTACTTAGTACACAATCAATAGTGGATATACAGTGCTCTCCAGAATTATTGGCACGCTTAAGTAAATGAATAAGTGAATGAATGTTACACTTACATAGTGTTTTTCAAGACCGCTAAAGTTTTTTACAAAACCAATGGGGAGCCACTTCAACCATCACCACTGTGTAGCACCCACCTGGATGATGCAATGGCAACCGTTCTATGCCAGTAGCCAAGGTGGTGAAGGGGCAGGAGAGAATTCACCTGTTAGATATAGGGAATAATTAGGAGGCTTTATTATCCTGGCTTGGTGGGCGAAGCCTCTGTGCCTGTGATTGAAAGATCGCCAGCTTGACACCCGCCTCAGCAGAATGAACGTCTGTGGGCCCTTGAGTGACGTCCTTATACCCCAGCTCTAACAGCACTGCATGTTGGCTGAAACTGCACTGCGACCCCCCAAGCTATGAAATGTTGGTCTTACAGTTTGAAGATCCAGCTTTTCATAATGAACTTTGCCATTTGAACAACATGTCTGACTTGTCAGAAGGCAACTGGTTATACAGAAGTAAAGCCCAGATTCCTCAGAGGCCCAGCTTTCTGACTCCTCTCTTATGCTGCTGGTTTGTCCACCTCCTCAGGGGACTCTGTAAGAGGCAACCCATGCTTGAGGGTGGCCGAATCCATTTATCATTCCAACATTCTCCTCTGATGTGGAACTGAAGCTCAGGCAAGGGAATGAAGCATACTTCAAAGGCGGATCTCTCTTGAATGTCTCCAAAGATGTGAAGAAACATTCCTGACAAGCTGGCAGAAGTTATCTATGCTTTCAAGGCCTATCCAAACAGCAAAGAATACAATACTGCAGCAAAAGCCCTGATCAACACACACCCATGCGTGAAGGAACCTGGATCTTCATGTGGATGATATGATTGGAAGTTCAACCTGAAGTTTAAAAATTACGGGGAACCTTAGGCAGAAGTTGCACATTGCTTGATGTTCAGAGCTCCCTGTAAACAGTCAGAAAAGGTCAGCATTGGGGGAGAAAGTCAGAAGAATGGAGAAGCCCAAGAAGTCAGAACTAAAGTTTCCTCAGGGAAAAAGCTCTAACAATCTTGAAGCGGAGAGATGTACATTAGAGTCTGAGATGAAAAAAAAGACTGGATTGGAAGCAAGTCAATGCCTTTATGGAAAGCACATTTTCTTTGAGGCAAAAGGAAGTGATTGAGGATGAGCCTTTGGTTAAAGATGTGAAGAGCCAGTGGTCTGCTTTGTTTACAGAGCGACAGGTTAGTGTTATTTCTTCAAGGAGAGGTTATTTAGCATTATAACACACTGTCTTCCCCAAAAGTAAAGTTTACATCTTGATATGCTAAACAACATAGAGCATAACACATTTTGTATCAAACCACATAGTTTTTCAAGTGAGCTAATACATTGGAACTGAGTTTTTTCAATTAAGTTAAAGTAAAAAATACTTAATATTTGGTTGCATAACTCTTGTTCGCAATAACTACATCACTCCTCTAACCCATAGACTGTAAGAGAGTTCTTGTTTCTTCATTGGTTATGTGCTCCAGGTTTTTACCGACGCCTCTTTTAGTTGTCTGTTTCGTGGGGTTTCTCCATCCACTCTTCTCTTCAGGAGGTAAAATCCATGTTCAATTGGTTTAAGGTCTGCTGACTGATTCAAAACCTTCCATTTCTCCCCAATGAAGTCCTATGTTGAGGTGGCAGTATGTCTTTCTACGTAAGACTCTCCCAATTACTTTGGATGTATTTCTCCATAAGTTGTCAGACAATATGCTTATGTAGACTCCACATTCATTCTCTTAATACCAACATTGGGTACATCACAAATAAAAATAATTGAGCGTTCTACACGCAGCCATGCAAGCCTAAGCTATGACTCAGCTTCCACCATGCTTCACAGATGAGCTTGTATGTTTATAATCATGGGCAGATCCCTTCCTTCTCCTTACTTTGGCCTTTGGCAGAGGTTAATTTTTGTCCTATTAGTTCATAAAACTTCCTCTACAGGATATTGTTGTTCTAGGTTTCCTTCGAACAGCGGACTGTGATATTTGTAACCCTGCCCTTTGGATGTTGTTCATCATTTTACAGACTTGTTTTGGGGGGGTTTATTAACTGTTCTCACCATTTGTCTATCTTCACTTGTTTTTTTCCTTTGATGACCAGTTTGATGCCCGTTGCTCCGTACACCAGTGGTTATCATCTTTTTCAGGACATTCCAAATTTTGGTTCTGGCTATGCCCAATGTTTTTGAAATACTTCTGATGGATTGTCCTCCTTTTCTCAGTTTCAGAATTGTATGCTTTTCTCCCATAAGCAGCTACCCTTCTTAACTACAAATGCAATTTTCACAGGTGAAAACCAGAGCTTAAACTGAGAGTAGATATCCAGGGATATTTAATGGTTAAGCAGTCATTCTTGTATAACACCCATGGGTAACAAGAATGACCTGTTGCTTGTCATGTTCCAATATTTTGGCTCACTTGAAAAACTATTGGGCTTTATAGAAAATGTATTATGTTCCATGTTGTCTATGATTAACTAACCTCTGTGATTTTCCAGCCGTGATCCTTGGACATTGTTTTGCCAGTTGAACCATCCTCCTCACAGTGAGTGGGGTCAGTGTACACAGACGTCCTAGTCCTTCTTGTCGGATTCTTTACATCTCCCAACCCTTTAAACTTCTTAATTGTCGCCCCAGTAGCGAAAATGGGTATTGTTATATAACTGTTTATACATTTTCTTGTATCCGTTTTCTGATTTGTGCAGCTCAGCAACTTTTAGTCACACAGTCACTGTGTTCTCGATTCATTCCCATAGTGTAGAACGACGTAGGGAATTTGGCCTATGTGTCATAAAGGTGGGGGTTACGGAGTGGGGAAGTAAGTAGGAGCTGGAGTCCAAAGAGTCGGAGAAACATGGGATTTATTCCGGACAGAAACACTACTCGGTACAAAACAAAGTCAATGACCGGACTAATGAAAACACACAAACACTTAAATACGTTAAATACGTAGCTGAAGACAGGAGGCAAACGAGGGGGCATGGCACACAAAGGGGTTGGAACGATCACAACGTGACACTGTGTCACCTCATATTTATACCCCAGTGAAACAGGAAGTCGTGGTTGTCCACGTAAACGATTCTAATCAAACGGGTAAACTTAAAAATGTAAAATATGGCTGAAAAAATACTTCAGTTAGATTTTAATTATAGTATTTTCTTCTGGAGGGGCAGTGGTTAACACAGTCACCTCACACCTCTGGAATCTAGCTTAAGTCTCCACCAGGGTTCCGTGTGTGGTTTGCATATTTTCCCCATGTTGTTGTGGGGTTTCCCCTGGAACAACAAGAAACACCTTTTGCTTGTCATGTTCCAATATTTTGGCTAACTTAAAAAACTGTGTGGCTTGATACAAAATGTGTGATGTTCTATGTTGTTTACCAGGGAACAAAAGCTGCAACTCTGATATTCATTCATTCATTTTCTATGCCACATATCCATCAGGGCTGTGGGGCAAGCTGGAGCCAATCCCACCTGACTTTGAGTGAAAGGTGGGGTTCACCCTGGACCAGTCTCCCGTCCATCGCATGGCTAACACAGAGACAGACAACCATTCACACCTATGCACAATTTAGAGTAGCCAGCTAACTTTACACATGTCTTGACTGTAGGAGGAAAATCGATTATCCAGAGGAAACCTATACAGGCACAGAAAGAACATGCAGACTCCACTAAACAAAGGCCCTTGGTGACTATGGGGTTGATTCCCACACCTTCAAGCTCTGAGGCAGCAGTACTAACCACTACACCACCATGCTGCCCTGCAGCTCAGAAATCTTGTCTCTTATTCAACTTTTAATCTTGCACACAAATGACTTCAGTGCACAGCAAAAACAAATTAATTGGCATTGCTGTTCCAAATCTTTTAGAGGGGGATGTGAATGCAAGATAGTCGATTCACTTAGCCTAGTCTCAAAATCTGACACAGCTCTCTGTTTTGTCGATGACATCAATAATATATTTTCATTGTGTGCCATGCATTTGAGTAGATTGCAGCAGAATTCAGACGTATCGACCTCAAGAAGACCTTTTTTGATGGACTTGATGAATTTGTGCCAAGACTCTTGCGGTTGTGCAGGGAAAAAAACAATAATATTGAAGAGATTAAGAGCCTTATCCAGTCTCTCGATGATGATGTGAGCATTTGTTTTTTCTCTAGCTTAAATCAAAAGATACTTCTCTGTTTCCTAGCTGTTAGAAATGAAGTTCTCATGCATCACGTACGCAGCTGACTAGAGCGATTAGAGATTCTGTTCAGTCCCCTTTCTGGTCAGTGTCCTTTACTGCAGAACTCAAAACAGCGGAGGAAAGCAGTTGTTCTTTTTGGCCATCTTTATTTCCATTTCTGCTGTATTTGTCGATTTACAATTTGTACTATTTGCACTTTAATATGAATTAAACATATGCACTAGATTGCGTCATTCTAAATTTATTAGAGCCATCAGATCTCACCTATTTGAATCCAATTTGAAAACATGCTTTCCGCTGCAAGTGGTGATCATTGGGGTCCCAGCAGGACCCGTCACAGTCGCAGCAACTGGTGTAATTAGAAGTCATTCAATGACTTCAGTGGGAGAAACAATTCTATGTGGCATAATGAATGAGCCCATCAAGCTTCATGAAGTTCAGCCAACCACGCTGGCAAATATTAGCTACTACAATCTAGATTGACTGTTTGTTGGACATTCTGGCGAGTCAGTCACTCAGTACTTTAGGCAGTGTAGGTAAATGGGGCCAAATGCAAGTATATCAAATTTCTGGGGCTGATTGTACAAAACATCTTAAATTTTCCCTTATGTATGACACTTAAGGTTTAATTTCTCCTTAGCTGAGGGATTTATTTAAGGGTGTTGCACACAATCCCTTAAAAGGTTCCCTTAGTTAAGGAAAAATCTTAAGTGATTTACTGTATTGAAAGACATTTTATGGGTGTAAAATTGTACAGTTTCTATGGAGACCATTTGTTTTCTTGCCCTCATGCCTGCTCATGATACCTGTTATCGCCTCCAGTGTTAAAGCACTGCATCCTTATCTGATGAAAATGCGCACTGTCCCCCTGCTGGATTGTGTTCACTATGAGTGGGTACTTTACGTTCAACTACAGTAATAACAACTGAGTGCAGCATATAGCGATAAACCTTGCTGAATGGTTGACGACAAGCACTGGTGCTAACTTGGAAGATGCACAGAAGAACTGGGAAATGAGAACTAATGGAGGAAAAAATTGAACAGATAAAATTTTTGTTGTATATCAGTTACATTGCATTTTTGCATTTGTGTCCATATTTCTGCATCAGAAAATTAATTCCATAACCAATGTGGGTAGTGGTAGCTTAATGGTTAGAGAAGTGCACTTGTAATTGAAAGACTGCAGGTTTGAACCCCTGCCCAGTGAGGTACCACTGAGACACCCAGAGCAAGGTACTGCCCCCTGGGTGCTGAATTAGCTGCCCCCTGCCATGTCACATGTGGGTTAAATGCAAAAAATTAATTTCATTGTTGCGTGCTGTGGTGTTGCAACATTGACAACTAAACAAAGGGACTCCAAAACATGCAATGTCAATGACAGACCTGGCGAAACAGACTTGACACGAGAACTGGATGCGCAGGTCATGACAACTGCAAAGAATGTTTTGCTAACAAAGAATTCTTAGTTGATAGAAGATGTTTGATTTAGAATATTACTTAATTGCAGCTTAATTGCCCCAGTGTGCTTAATTTATTCTATGGTTTTCCATTAACTTAAAATTTTAAGGCAACCAGGTTACTCAGTTTTTAATTTAAAATAACAAATATATTCCTTACAGTGAACAGTGGGTATGAGGTGCTTCTCTGTATCTTTTTGTCTATGGCAAACCCATCTTTGATGTTTATGCCAAAAGTTCTATTTTGGTCTTATCTGACCATATAACCCGTCCCACTGAAAGTCCCCATAACGTTTGGCAAACTGTAGATGCTTTAGGTTGTTGTTGATTAGCAGCAGAGTTTGTTTTCTGGCAGCCCTTCCTAACAACTTGATTGATAAAAGTGGTCTCTGATGGTACTTTTGGAGACTTTCTGAACCCAAGACTAACTAACCCCTGTGATTCTCCCGCCGTGATCCTTGGATATTGTTTGCCCAGTTGAACTATCCTTCTCACAGTGCATGGGGTCAGTGTACACAGACGTCCTCTTCTAGCCGGATTTTTTACATCTCCTATCCCTTTAAACTTTTTAATTGTTGCCCCAGCAGTGAAAATTGGTATTCCCAACTGTTTATAGATTTTCTTGTACCTGTTTCCTGATTTGTGCAGCTCAGCAACTTTTCGTCACACAGTCACTGTGTTCTCGATTCTTTCCCATAGTAAAGAATGACTTCGGGAATTTGGCCGGTGTCATCTCATATATATACCCCAGTGAAACGGGAAGCCATGGTTGACCACTTAAGGGTTCCTAATCTAAGAGGTGAACTTAAAAATATGAAACACGACTGGAAAAATTTAGATTTTAATCATAGGATTTTCTTCCGCAGGGGCAGTGGGTAGCACTGTTACCTCACACCTCACATATTCTCCACATGTTGTTCTGGGGTTTCTTCTGTGTTCTCCGGTTTCCCCCCACAGTCCAGGTTTCAGGTTTATAGGACAAGTGGTTTCAGAAAATGGATGGATGGATTTTCTAAGGGTGCCAATGATTGCCGCATACATGTTCAATGTCAAAATATTTTTTTCTTTTAATAATTTTACTTCAATGGAAAGGTAAGATTTTTGTGAATATTTTGAGTGATAAAGAGCTGAGCCATTATTCACAGCCTGTTTTACTCATATACACTAAGGGTGCCAATAATTCTGTACATACAGGGGGTTTCCCTCCCATCACAGGGGGATGACTGGAGCTTCTCTCCAGACTGGCCCACCTTGATCTGACTAGTTGTTTGTAGGTCACAGAGAATGTGATATCCACCCTGTTGACTATATCCACAAAAGTAGAAGGAGTGTGGAGGCCAGCTTAGGGTAGGGCCCATGTCAGTGGCAGGTGGTGATTTTTAAAATGGGGGAGGCACATTGTCTACAGTTGGCAGTATAACCAAAAATTCTGTTCTGCTTTCAAGAGGTTGGACCATTTTGAACATACCAACTGCCTAGTTAGCGAGCTAGCTACCAAACTCACTTAACTGTCACTGAAAATTAAACAAACGACCCAACTTGAACACTCAATGACAGTAGCTTTATTTACATTATTTTCAAATAATAAAAGATGAAACATTAAACTGTCACTCTGGGTTACAACATAACTTGCACCCTTGCATGTGACAGAATGAATGAATACTGTGAGCCAGCACATCTGACCGCACGTGAAACTTGACAGTCGTGAGCATTAATGTTATTGGTAACTTATCCTGTCTTGTGGAAGCCTGACTTCCAGGTGGGTCTAAAATATCTGAGTGCAAGTCTGTCTGTCTGATCAGTGTTGCCTAAGCAAATACTACAGTATGTATAAAGCTGTCATATAAGCACTGTGTGACTCTGAAAACAATAAGCTACATGTCGTCTAACCTCAATTTAGACAAAGCATATAAGAACCTTCCACAGACTTCCAGTGAAGCACAGCGTCAGTGGGCGTCTATGGGCTGCATTTATCCTGGCTTCAAAGGGAAAAATAACACATATGTCGTTGAAAGCAATTCCTGTGAAACGATCAGCGCTATGGTTGAATTAGTAAGATTTTAAGTGCAAATAAAATTAATTTACATTGATACATTGTAGGGCTAAAAAGATTTATTGATTTTCAAATCAAATTAGCAAATCACACAGATTTAGGATATGCATTATACTGTCTGACCCAGGGTTTAAAAATGTTGCGAGAATTGTTTTACAAATTCATGCTGTCTTCCTTGTGTGACTGTCATTCTCACCAATCAGAAGTGC
>JAODKF010000038.1:23651150-23670118 GCA_026779585.1 Mormyrus proboscirostris | reverse complement strand
GGTGTCATCTGAAAACTTCTGTAGATGGCAAGTGTCCGTGTTGTAATTGAAGTCCGCAGTGTGTAGGGTGAAGAGAACAGGGGCGAGTACTGTTCCTTGTGGGGCCCCTGTGCTACAGACTACCACCTCAGACACACAGTCCCGGAGACTCACATACTGGGGTCGGTGACTCCTGATGAATAGCATGGGGGAGAGGGACAGTGGAGCCGTTGGGGGACAAAGGGGGCATATGGGGTGCCGCCAATATCCCTGATGCTGTGACTGCTGTGGGGGGTTGCAGGGAGGTATTAAGGAGGTGTGATGAGCTCTGGTTGATGGGGGGGGGGGCTTCTGAGTCAAACCTGTTAAAGAACTAGTTCAATCTATTAGCCCAATCCTGGTCGCCAGACTCTAGACCCCCTCCACTCGCCGTGCTCCTTCCGGTGATGGTATTTAGTCGCCTCCACACACCTCTGGTGTTACTCTGCTGAAGCTGCTCCTCTTGTAGCTGTCTTTTCCCCTCCTTATCTCTCTCCTTAGCCCCTTCTGGACTCTCCTAATTTCCTCTCGATCTCCGGATCTTAAAGCCCTCCTTTTTTGCTCCAGCAGAGTCCTCAGGTCTGGAGTCAGCTATGGTTTGCTGTTGGATTAACACCGTACTTTCCTGGTCGGTACAGTGTTATCCATGCAGAAGTTGATCTAATCTGTTATGCAGGCTGTTAGACTGTCAATAATGGTCTGATGCTGACGGCCAATAGCTCCACATCCCGTGTACAGCATTGCTCCTTAACACTGATGTGCCCCGGTTTACACATCTCTCGTTCGCATACATCACAATCCCCCCACCTTTCTTCTTGCCGGTCTCCTTCTCATCTCGGTCCGCTCTCACCAGGTGGAATCCCGGTACAGTCATGTGTGAGTCTGGAGTGAGGTGTGTCAGCCAAGATCCTGTATAGCACATCATGCTCACCTCCCGGTACTCCCTCTGAAGTCTGGTCAGCGCCGTTAACTCATCGATCTTATTAGGGAGAGATCTAACATTTCCCATAATGATCGAGGGTACAGATGGTTTGTACCGTCTCTTCCGCTCTCGACATTTAACTCCAGCTCTGCAGCCCCGTCTCCTCTGCCGCAGCTTCCTGGGGATCTCTGGTCTTTCTCTGGGGTGTATCGGCTGGTTGCGAAGCGCTAACAGCTGATCCCGGGTGTAAACAATGAAGCCGCTGCTTGATGAATCTCCATGTACCGGGTAAAACAGTCCGTAAATGATTAAAAAACAAAAAAGTAAGTTCACAAGTTGCTTTTGACTGGCATACTTCTGATGATTAGTTGAAAGAAAATGTAAAAAAACAAAGAAAATAGATAAGATAGGTTAAAAGAATAGAAGGTGGTCAGAGCTGCTGTAACTAGCTGCCACTCCCATGGCGCCATCTTGCATGTCAAACTATACATTAAATTATAAACATGTTGTTAATAAATACAAAGACTTAAGGACTGAACCCAGAGCCTCAGGCTCTAACAGCAACTACAAGATGGATTTATGTGTCAGCATGATGCAGTGTGTCCTCACAGCCATCTATAATAGTCCAAGCGCAGGTCCTTACATCTATCATCTGGATCCGTGGACGATGATCAATCACTGGCAGTCTTCCATCATCACATTTTTATATACTGTTTACAACTGCACATTTGTACTTTTTATAGAAGCTGTTGTATTGACACAGGAGTTCTCAATTTCCCTTATTTAACGGTTTAGGGGATTGTTTTTCTCCTATATGGATATTTTGAGTGCTTCTGCTTCAGTTTTTTCTGACCAATGACTGTAATCATTGCAAATCGCAGTGTTGCAACTCGTTTGTAAAAATAATAAATCAAAAGTTGATTTATTGATGAAGAGAGAAGGGAGCCAAGTATGTGTTTTATGTGTAATCGGTAACTAATGAAAAATCAAATGTAGCTCAGGAGCTCATCCAAGTTACATGTTGAATTTAAGAAAAATTAATATCATGACAAATGTTACAGATATTTATGTAAATCTGTAAATCTATTAAATATTTCTTCCACAAAGCAACACTTTAAAAGTCTGTCCTAGTGCAGAGTTGTACTTTTAGATAAGACTTCTTTAAATTGCACATTAAAATTAATAAGCAAATTTAATTTCCAAAATTAACTTAAACTGATGTAACTGATAGTTATCGACATGATCTATCTATTAAATATTTATTCCCTAAAGCAGCACTTACGTCTTTTCTAATGGCACATCATAAAATCGAAGATAACATGATAGTTCTGAAACCAATGATCTCAAAATCAGGGCAGAACTGCATCATCACTGCTGTGACCCAGTTTCAAAACTTTACATTGTGAGTTTCACAAAGCAGGAAATGGACTTCCATTAGGAATACAGCCTGTACCAAAATCCAATTTACAAAATGTATGAGCTGGTGCAGGAACACAAAAGCCAGACCCCTGAACAAATGGGGGGGGGGGGGCATTGTATGATGAACCATCTTCTGCACTTTTTCCTACATCTTATGTTGAAAGCTGTAGAAAGTTGACTGATGCCTTCCAAGCGTAGGAGCTCTCGATATGATCAGCCATCTCTTGGGATTCTTTCAATCTGATGATTGCTCTGCTTTGGTGTATAATGGCATAAAAAAGAGACCATTTCATGGAAATGGGTGCATTGTTCTTGCATTATGTTCTCATACTACAATTAGAATCAGAATCTGAACTCATTTTGTTGCCAGTATGTGTGAAAATACCAGAATTACATGGACAAAACTACAAGACATGCACTACCATTCAAAGGTTCTTGCATACACAGAGATTTTCTACAAGGGACATTAAATACTGCTCTGTTTCATCGGATGAAACAGTTAGCTAGGGCATTTAAAGTTAAAGAATAGGCTAGAATTTGACTATGCTATCACGACACAGCCAGTTAATAGGATGTCAGGCATACACTATTACATACTCTTTCCATGTTATAAAGGAAATTTGTTTTATTTGACTTATATTTTCATTTATAGTTGTTCACTCAACTTCCTAGTGTTTAACAAGAATAAAAAATCTGCAGTTTATGAAATAGATGGAAAAGTGGTAAAAACCTGTGGTGTGTAAAAACTTTTGACTGGTAGTTTCAGGGTCATCGCCTACCTGACCCAGTCCTTCTGTCTCTTCCCCTTGTGGTCAGCAGCCATTGCTGGCCAGCCCCTTTGTCGTCTCTTTGTCTTTGTCCCTTGTGTGTTATCCCAGCTGCCTACGGTACCATGTGGCTCAATGGGTTGAGTGTGTGGTAAAGAGACTGAAACCTTCTGGTCATGGGTTCAAGATTGACCTAGAACTTACCTGTTCTGTTTAATAATTGTTTTTTTCTGTTCTGCCTATTGTTTATTAGTTCTGTGTTCTCCTTGTTTAACTTGTGTCTTGTTTTATTATGTTCCATGTGTTCCTATATTTTCTGATTGTTGAATTCCTAGTGTGTGATTAGTGTTTCTTGAAGTTTCCTAGTCTTGTGTTATTGACTGTATGTTACTACACCTGTTGCGTGTTTTCCCCGTGCTGTTATTATTGGTTTTTTGTGCCTGTTTTCCTTGTGCCATAGTTATTAGTTGACTGTCTATGTGTTCCACACCTTGCCCATCTTGTTAGCCCAATAGTGTATTTCACAGAACACTATGTGCAAAACAGGAATATGAGTGCACAAATTAAAAGAAGACACAATGCAATATATCTTAAGACAAATCACAGTATATTGTACAGAACCAGTGCAAGCTTAAAGGATGTTGCATGTTTGCTAAGAAGGGAAGGTGTCCCTGGGTGAGTGGATTGCACCTGGCTGATTGGATTACTGAGGTACTACGTGACATTATTTAGGATCTGGATGGCTTTGGGGAAGCTGTGGAAATAGTGTGAGGTCTGGGTCATGATGCACTTGAACCTCCTCTATGATGGCAATTTGGTGAAGAGGTGACTACCAGATATGTGAAATCAGCAACAATGGTCCGAGCTCTCCTCTTTGCCCAGGCGATGAACAGGTCGTTTAGTGTTGCCAGCAAACAGCATGTGATTTTTCTCAGCTGAGTGGGTTAAACATTGTAACCTGGTCTTGGAGAGGGAGGCGACACCAGGATGATAATGCCCCCATGCAGAGTGGTTGCATGAACCCTAAGATCAGACACCTTCCATAGTCAACCCCAATCAGAAGGAAGCTACTGTAAACATTACTGAAACTTTATGGGAAGTTCTGGAGTACAGAAATGCTTCTGCTTGGGGCTCTTCTCAAACAGCCCATTATCATAGAATACACAGTTCAGCAAGGATTGACACTGTTCAGAAGGCAAAAGGTACTATTTCCTACTAGGAGTTTAAAATTATTGCATTTTTAGGTGCTTCCATATGTTATCCTCCCCTTGTATACGCTTTTATTCCAATCTCTTGTAATATAAACATCTACATCAGGGGTCACCAACATGGTGCCCACGGGCACCAGGATGCCCCTAAGGACCACATGAGTCACCAGCGGACCTGTTCTAAAAATAGCACAACTCACGAGTGAGCAGAGTATAAAATTTAATTTTAGCCTGTTGTTACTCTTCTTTAATCACATTCGCATTTATATAGATTTGAAAATGACAATATCTAAAAAAGCATTTAAAACATGTTTATTATACATGAAGTTTAGATAAGTTAAAGAGTTTTAAACTGGTAGCCCTTTGTATGGCTCAGTACCCGTTTAGTAGCTCTCAGTTTCAAAAAGGTTGGTGACCCCTGTTCTACATTGTATCTATATTGCAATATTCTGAGCAGTAGCTTACCAGCTTCATTTTAAAAATTCATGTTTTAAATGCCTAGGGGTATATTCTGCTGGAGCATGGTCACTAGTAATAGCATAACATTGCAATGATTATTGTACTTTTGAAGCAGAAGAAACATACTTGAAGACTAAATAACATTCTGAGAATAACAGACAGTCAATATTTTTAGTCAAAAGTAAAAACAGAATCTGTATTTGACAATATATTAGTGAATATAGCTGTGCCAAGGTTATTGTTTAAAGGGAATTATGAAACCCAATGTCCTACAGTCATTCATGTGACATTCACTTTGAACTAGCGTCCTGGTCGATGATTATCGCTTTAAGAATTTGGAGTATTGAAGATTGTGGTTTGAACAAATGAAAGTACTGATGAATTAAGCCACTAGAGTTATGCTGTAAAAGCTGATCGATATAGACTCATATCTGTTTAAGGAGGGACATGGCAGGCTTTCAGCAAGATTAATCATATAGATGTAGACAAAACACATCAAGTACCCTTAAAAGTAAGATTAGATTAATTTTATTAGACTCTGTTAACTTTCTGCCAGTGTGGCAAGGAGGTCGGTGAAAGCCACTATCCAGGGAATTTGTCCAAGTACATCATTCCCAGGAAATACTGAAACAGACAAGACCTGGCACATCAATTGTATTCACGTCAACAGAATCCATTTTATAAAAACGCATCTGCTCCAGAACCACTCACATAAAACTCAAATGGAACCAAGTTCAGTCAATTGGTTAGCATGACACGCTGTACAAGGTGCAATCTCACACATAATGAGGTCAACATCTGGAACATGGAATGACTACCCACCATAGATTAGCCTTGACAGCAGGGAAATTATAACCCAGGGGTCCCTAAGACTGTTATGCCGCAAACCCGTAACCATATTGGGCTCCTTTCATTAATAAACCCCTTCATACATGCACTACACACAATAAGGGAGGGTCAAGCATAAATTCTCACCCCTAACATCAGTTTACATTTGTTTAACAGATGCTTTTGCTCTAAGCGATGTACAAATGAAGCACAGCTCTCAAGGAGTCAACTAGGCATATGTGCAGCTAGGCTGAGCAATGCATGCCCAGTTACAAGTGTAAACAGTATTGCAGCAAGAGCTCTACAACATCTTACCAACCTAGATGACTATTTAAATCCACAGATCTGCAATTCTAAGAGCATTCAGGGAACAGAGTGATGTAAGTAGGAGATTTGTTTCTGGATTTTGAGGCGTTTCTTGAACACTGTCAGAATAAAGGGTGCAGTCCAGGTAGTTTTGTTCCCCAATGACATAAAAATATTCTTCGGAGTCCATTTCTGTACCTTAAAGTAGACTAAAAGGTACACTTGGCAGACTCTTAAGGGTACAGCCCTAGTGGTGAGTAATTGTACCCTCAAAGGCAATATTGATACTTTTTTCTGACAATGAGGGTGGCAAAGGAAACTAATGGCAAGGTTCCACACATAAGAAATGTCTGGAATATAACTTCTCACATGGTGACCAGACGAGATGGCAGGTACTGTAGGTCTTAAAGACCATTAATGGCTGTCATACCCAGAACCAAGGACTGCTCTACAAAAGCAAAACACGGCTGCACATTTTATTAAACTGCACATTTTATTAAAATTACGATTGAAATCATGAATCTTAAGCTCTATTTTATCTTGAGACAAGATATCTGTGATTGGTTTTGAAGAAAACTTATTTACCTACCCACTACACATGTGGGTAGACTGTAAAAAAAACTTTGAAGCCCTTTTTCTCAGTTGCAGTGTAAGCAAGGTTATTATGTTTTGTCATTTTTAGAGCAGTATTGTGCAAGAAAGTAAATTAATAACAAAAGTAGTTGATGCAAAAGAGCACATCCAATTACACAAATCATCTTCCATAATTCAGTTCCAAAATATATAGTTTATAGAGTGGATTTTTATAATTCAGTCCCCTGAATTCAGTCCATTTATTAGCTTTCACCTCTAAATAAATTTTAAGAGAATAAATTCAGCTGGAAACATTCAGTGTGTTTTAATGGCATCTTATTAATTCAAGAGGTGACATTCAGTCCTCTTATTTCCACTTTGGAAATACGCTGCTAAAATTTAAGCAGTTTAAAATATGGTTGAAAATTCAGCCTTTACCATTTGGGACTACTAGGATAATGTCATGACCTGCCCATGCCAATCCTCCTGTGTGCTACGCCTCCCTCGCTACCTCATGTGGAATCCCTGTGTTACCAGCCGTTTTTCGTTGTAGTTCATCAGTCTGATGTATTTAAGTCCACTTTTAAGTATGTTTCCTCAGTTCTGTCATTAACGTCAATACGTTTTTTTTGCATGTTCCATGTTCCTGCTGGTCGTTATTCCAAATTAAACCCCATGTTTCCCCGACTTCCCTACGTTTTCCTGCTCCATGCCCTGCTATCTGTGACAGGCTAACCAATTGAATGCTGATAGAGTTCTTGTCTAGATCAACAGTGAGTATGTGATAAGTACAAGTTATGTTGCACTGATTAACAGAACAATAGATTCTCTTTGATTCTTTCATTGCAGATACTGTATGACTGTCCAAATGTCGGCTACTGTCTCATCCGCCAGCCAAACTCGCGTTGAATTTGCTCGGGAAAAATCAATGCTCTTTGAGAAGTGGTGTATGGCTAGTTGCGTGTCAGATTTTGATCAGCTCAAGGAGCTGGTGTTGTTAGAAGAGTTTAAAAACTGTGCTCATTTAAATGAACAGAAAATAACTTCCCTTGCAGAAACCTCCACACTTGCAGATGAGTTTGTGTTGACCCATAGAACCATGTTTACGCAAACTCCACTTCCTTGGAAAGTCCTTCCCAAACCTGTGTTTTTATTGCCATGAGGTAGGTCACAACCGTAACAGAGCAATTAATAGTGCATTATCATTGTTGAAGACCTATTTATGTGCATTACATCATCATGGCTTTTATGAGCTCAGACACCATAGAGTATGCACACTTAGCACTGTAAGATAAAGGTGTAAGGAAAAGGGTGAAAGATGACTCAACAGATTATTTGGTTCAGTTGTTCAGGGTCTGGGTTTTTCTCCTTATACCAGCTTTTATGCACTGCCTGGCCAAAAAAAGTCACACACTTTAATATTTTGTTGGACCACCTTTGATTATGATGCACACTTATGCATGCATTGTTTCCATCTGCTTATGCAACATATTAGCAATTTTTTCATCCAGATTTGCAATCATTTCTTTTTGAGATCTTACACTACAGTATGTAGATGAATTTAACCTCTCCGTAAAGTCTTCTTCAGCACATCTCAAAGACTTTCAATAGAGTTAAGGTGAAGACTCTGTGTTGGCACATTCATGTGTGAAAATGATTCCTCAGGCTCCCTGAGCCATGCATCCATCCATTTTTTGAATCTGCTTGTCCTGTACGTGGTTGTGGGGGGGCAGAGCCTATCCTGGAGGCTATAAGCGCAAGGCAGTGAACAACCCAGGATGATTTGACAATTCAAGCCCAGTAAATCTTGACATTACTGTCCTGGAATATGCCCATGCTATTAGGAAAGAAAAATCCATTGATGGGATAACCTGGCTATTTAGGAGATTCAGATACTCAGCTGACTTCACTTTATTGCTGTATAACAGCTGCCAGTGCAGTCTCTTTATTTACATCAGCTACACTGTTAGACAAAATTACGAATTTGTAGCTTTGAGGTTATAGTTACTAGTCACTGGGGTTGTACCCTCAAGGGTCTGTCGATTGTATCCTTAGCTGTAAGTAAATGTACCTTTTAAGGTATAGAAATGGACTCTTAGAAACATGTTTGTACCACTGGAGGTACACTAATGTTGTTTGTACCTTGGGGAACAAAACTGTATCAGAGCTGTGCCCTTTTTTCTGACAGTGTACACAGGGTTCCTCAATGCCGCTTCTGTCTGCTGCATCACGTTAGCAGTGAGGATTTTTCAACTCTGTTTTAACCATTTGGGCCCTGGGAAGTTCTGCTGTAGGATGTTAAGTAATGCTTAAATGTATCCTTGTATTCACATCTTCCATATTTGAAGATCATTTGACCTGTGTGTGAGAAAACACAGGTTGTCAGAGCTTAAAATAGGCTGCTCTCTCATCACTCCAGCTTTGGAAGTGTCAGCTATATTTTCAGGGGTTTTAGCTGATAGAAATGCTGTGTTTCAACAGTAGATAGCTCTACATTATTGAATGTTGCTATTCAATAGGTTTCGCAGTTTTGTTAAAAACTACAGTGGTTTATAGAGAAGATGTTTCTCCAAGCTATCATGACTGGTTCCTTACTACAGCATGATATAGGCAGATTTCAGGGGGCAGCTGAGATACCTCATTCTCTGTTCCAAAAGTGCCATGTTGGTGGTGACCATTGAGCTGATAGTGCCCTGGGGGACATGATAGCTGAAGCACCCAATAGTGGAGGGTGGCAGCAAGGAATTTCCTTCAATGATTCTGGTGAGCGCTAAAGATGTATCACTGAAGAAAACAGCAATACATGTTGGCTGTAGCAGGCAGAGACAGCACTCTAATGAAGCTGAGCTAAGAGGGTAGGTTCAAGGATTATGTCTAGGGCTAATTTGCTGTCAGAGATGTTGATCCATCCGACATATATCAACGTTAACCATGGCTGGGTCTCCTGGGAGATGGCATCCAATGTTGAAAGATTTTAAACAGCCACAGACCTTTGGTTACACATTAATCCTGTTTGCATGTAATTCCAAAGTCTGAATGGGCTTCCCCCACGGTCCAAAAACATGTGGTTAGGCAACATGGCAACTGTAAATTGCCCATAGTTTATGTGTACCCTGTTATGGACTGCCTCTCTGGGATAAGCCCCTGGTGTACTGCAAACCGGTATTACAGAAGTTTGTATGTATTGGTGGATTTATGGGGAAGGAAGGAACCGGTGCATCGCCCTGCAGGGAGACTATGTGGAAAAGTGACATAATTGTTATGTTGATTTGCTCTCAGTTACCAGTATTAAAGGGTAAGTTGCCTTAAATTTTTGTTTCTCCCTTGTAACATTTTAAATGCCAGTTTTATGGTTCAGACAGAATGCTAATCAGTATTAGAGGCTGGCAACTTCATCTAAAAAATAAACAAGATTCCCCATAATGCCAAAGTAGGGTTTGCACTAAAATCAGCTTCCCCCACAACACAGGCAATACACATTTAGTTGCATTAACATATTTTCTGATTTTATGCTAGAAAAAAATATACTTTTATGTGTGCAGATTGGCTGCTTGTTTGGTTCAGCATAAAAGTGAGACCACAGGTACATACGGCTTTATTGAGAGCGTAGTCCAGGTCCCTGATGATGTCCTCCTCATCCTCCAGTCCCACTGACAGGCGGATGAGCGTGTCGCTGATGCCCAGAAGAGCCCGCTCACCCTCCGGCACCGAGGCGTGCGTCATGATCGCACTGAAAACACATATAAGCAGGAAAAGGTTTAAAAACATCCTCCGGAACAACAGCAATTGGATTTAAAAAGGTTTCATCATGTCCTGTGAGCGATAGGAGCCATAACATGTTTTTCCACAGGACTGAATGTTTTCCTTTTCTTATGTTTCCCTGACATGGATTGGTTAATGGCTCAGAATAGCAGCCTCTTCAGTCTTTTAGAGAATACTTTGGTTGCATTTGTATCACATTATATCATCATCAATATACAATAATTGTAGGACCACAGGACATAAGATGACTGCAGTGCCGGGTTTTATCTTATTCTGACAAACACATCAGCAAACATTTTGTAGTATGTTAAGGATATCTGGACTATTCTTGTTTTCTTTGCATTATATAATATCCGCAATGAGATGCTGTATTTGGCATGCAACTGGAAGATGGATGGAAAAGGGTGTTGGCACAAATACTTTAGTTGGCACAAGCTCCCCTGTAAATGAAAAAAGTCCCTTTTTTGTGTGTGGAGCTTAAATGTTCTTCCTGAGTTGGCATGAGCTTCCTCTTGCAATTTATAAATGCGCTGCTGGGTGAGCTTCTGGCTTTTGTTGCAGAGGCGTTATGGGAGGTTATTGGCCGTGTGGACCCTCAAGTGGCCATTTATGTTACTGCAGTTATCAGTGGGTCATCCCTGTTCAGCAACAATTTTTAAATCAGCAGTCACATGACTATAATATATACCTTATAGTTAGACTCATAGGGACAATAATCCTTTTGCTGTTGAATTTGGGCAATTTCCTAATGGTCCAATGAGGTTTTGGGTGGTAAAGTGTATTGGCAAATTGTGGAGGAGACAAAATAAAACATTAACGGTGGGGGCACGTTGGTAGGGGCGGATATACCCTTGCCGATTCAGGGGGCTCAGCACTTTATAGGGACCCTGTAAGTAGAATTGGTCTGAATTTCTAGGCATGGCCTTGGTGGGGGGGGGGGACCAGGGCTGTAATTACTAAAAGAACAAAATCATGGTGCAGGTACTAGGAGAAAATCACCAGTTCATTATAAACTGCTACAGCCAGCTTGGCATCAATTGCAACATTGGGAACAGCTTGCACCCGAAGAAGCTAAAGTTTATTGAAAATAATGCTTCAAAGAAAAGAAAACACCACAATAGACAGCAGAAGATTGTCTATTGGAAAAGAAGGGGAGAATTGTTACGTTCAAAAGGTGAGAGCACAAGCATCATGTGACCTCTGCCAGTCAAATGTGTGACAGATAGAGAAGGAAAGACTCAGGATCAACCCTTATAAACCTATAAGGTATGTGTCCCATAACTGTGAGCAGATCCACTGACTGCCCTTGAACTGTCACCACAAGCCCAGGGGGGTTTGCAAAGGGACGTCACAACTGAAAAGCCGTTTCCCTGCCAGCCCTTTAATTTCATGGTCTAGATCTGAGCAACTCAACAGAGTGTCATTGCTGCATTAAATGTATTATCATTGTTGCAACAGACTGGGTTGGGAAAATGGCAAACAAAAACATATATTTAATGTAAAATTTAACAGGATATAACTCAATTTTTCTGGATGCAAATAGATTTCTTAATAGAAACAGACATTATGTAATCCCAGAAACAGTTTTAAGATAATGTGTGTTGCAGTTCGAAGCCAATTTACAGGTGCTCAGCCGGACTCTCAGAAAGTGAAACAATTAAATATTTAAACAGACAAATCAAGAGAAATTCAGAACTGTATGATTTCAATCTATCATCCCACAGAAGGCGAGTTCTCAAAAAACAAACAAACATATAAATGATTCAGTGTAAATTTAAGTCACGATGCCCTCTGTTTTTCTTGGAAGAAGGATTCTGACCATTGAGAACCTGGGGACTGATTGTTACCCCAAAGGCACAATCGATGCAGCTGTCATCAGCTGATTTATCAATCAGTGATTAAAACCTGTAAAACCTTTGCATCTATATACAACCTGAATACAGACACAGAAGCTAACAAACTGTACATACTGAGCAACTAACCATGACTAAAGGTGTCACACTAATCATTTAGTTTTTGGTTGGTGTTTTCATTTGGGCCTCCCTAGTTTAAAGACTGTTGAAAACCTCTGGACTACAAAAATAACATGGCTTCATACTAGATCCATTGCAGACAGTGAAAAGTTTTTATGGTGTGACAATAAGATAATAACACGTAGGACCCAATCTGAGATCAGGGGCCTGTTTCATAAAGAATTTCTTGCTTAGCCAGATAACTTGTCAGATTTAAGGTAGTCTGGATTAACAGACTTTCACTTACCTCCCTTCACTTATGTTTTACCCATACTACCTTAAATCCAGTAAGTTATCCAGCGAAGCAAGAAATCATCTGTCAAACAGGCCCCAGGAGTCCAAGAGATATTTTTATTTTATCAACATGTTCTGATCCAAGATCTTCTATACTCAATCAAGGCAGAGCATTAAAAATGTTTAAAAACTGCACAATGATTCACAACACTCACGCCTTCAGTATTTCTGCCAATTGAACTAGATCATGACAAAAAATTAAATTTTATCCATCATTTTCAAACACATATGCACATATATGATCACAATATGTTATTAGAGAAAAGTACTGGAGCAACACGAAAAGCCACCATGTCTTGGACGGGCCGGGGCAGGTGCCTGAGCACCTGCCCCTTGCATAAGCGATTGAAAATTCTGAGACCTGAGTGTAGGGGAGTAGGGGATTAGCTAGACAATCTGAGCCCCAAACAAATTTATTGACTCCTTTTTGTATTTGTACAGGAATAGTTCTGTCCCAGGCTTTTTGATACATATAAGAGGATGATCACTATAACAAATCACTCCAAGCTGTTTCCAAGGTATGAAGAAAACCAAGAAGTTTTTCCACAGGAAGAAGATGACGATTAGCCTAAGTGGTCTTATCAGACCAACTGAAGAATCTTAAGTTTGTATACGTTTTGAGTTCATTTTATATAACACACACACACACACACACACACACAGTAGTCCCTAACACGGATGACAGAAACTTCTGCGGACATCATTTATAACGTTATTTTCATGTACATTGTAATGAATAGACATGCCTATTCATCTCATGAAAATAAACTGTCTTTAAAAACGTCATTTTCATATGTGTATTTAAACCCTCAGAAGTATTAACTTAATACTAACTTTTATTTAAATACGTAATAGGCTGCATGCACGCAATGGATGTGACCTACTTCCGTTAGAAATTATACAGCCAGTCTAGCTTCCGGTTTGCATGGTCAGTAGGAGTATTGTGCTGAAGAGCTGCGAATATTCCGTTTTTTTTAAAAAAATAAATAAACAAATAGAACGAGTAAGAAGGCAAAGAATCCTTTTTATCATTATTAAGCATTTTAACAAAAAATTTTTTTTTTACTATACCAGGGTTGCCAATTAACTCACGCATCTGGCATGGTAGGCTTTATTCTGACTCACGCTCATACAAGGAATCGTACGGCAAATCTATATTGTTACATTATAAAACTTAATTAGCTGCATCAAAGGTGTTGGGTAGTTTGCAAACCCTACAGACCATTTACAATATAAACTGTATAATAAAAACTGTTACATACATGCAAATATACATGTGAAGAATTGGAAATCTCACGCACCTGCCAGCTGACCGAAGTTGGTGACACTTATTATCCTTAGTAAAACACTACACAATAAAGTATTTTAAAATAATATTGATTAAAACGATTATTATAAGTGATTGAGTTTTAAACGAGAAAACAATAAACGTACAGGAAAATTTTAAGTGGCAGAATAAGATTATCAAAAGGTAACCAATACAGAAAAATGTACTTACTCAGAGCTGACTAGAAAACCTGTTTACGCGCTATTTTTCAGAATAGGTTTTCCACTCATATATTTGCATGGCGATAAATAATGCATGGTGACGGGATTATTTGAAATTCATCACTGCTGCCATTGATCAGCTGTGTTCCACTATTCCTTCATGTTGTGTCAAAAGGCATGAGAACTATTAGCTGTGAATTACTGGGATGACTTTAAGATCAAACGAATATCTTTATTTTCTATGCCTGTGAACTTGGCGTCAGACTTAGATTTAAAAGTTACTCATTATCACAGACGTGGCATGAAACCATGACGCTTGCTTTCAGTAGTGAAAAAGTCTGCATACGTTGATTAACCACAATTAGATATCTCTTTAAATAACACGGTAGTTATTACAGTAGCACGCATTTAATGGGTTGATGGGTGTACTCACTATAATTGCCATATTGCCTCTTTTTGGCTCGTGTCCTTTATTATATTCGTGACTGGAATACTTAGAAATTCAAAAATATATTAAAGGACTGTAAAATACATTTTATTCAGCCTACGTTCTACACATTTACTTCACTGTAGATCTTAGTCTACATTAATAATGACCCCGTTTTTCCTGTGAATCGTATCCTAGTCCTTACAGCTGGTTTGCCGGTATACGAGAATCTAAAAGGCACAGAGCTTATTTATATGGCAATACATCGTAAACATTTTTTCGCGCTGTTCTGTTTCCTTTGTGCGAAGCATTGTGGGATATTGAAGCGGTAGTGGAGGTGCGTGAGGACTCTCTTCTGGAGGATAAAATGGTCCACTCCCCCTTAGTACTTGCTGCACTTCACGAAGGCGGAATGGAGAGGCGGAGTGTGTAGGGACCGGTTTGGGATTGGGCTAGATAGTTGGGTGACGCATCAGCGGAAGTTTTCCAGCGCTTAATGGTCACGTGGTCCACGTAGATTTCGGATAGTTCCAGGAAGCGCTTCGTGGGAATATACATTCAGTACAAGGAGACGGAATATCGATTTTTGGTAATTGTCAATAGATATATTCATTTACAATATTTATATAGCACACCGACACGTATAAGTAGTTATATCAATATGTTTATTAAACAGCGAAATTCGGTGCTTTTAAGAGCTAGAGTTACTACCTTGTTGACATATTTTAGACTTACGTTAGCTAAAGATCGCGGTGCATATTCACCAACTTTGGTCAGCTGGCTGGCGTGAGATTTTCAGTTCGAGGCAAGTCTGCACACTTACATATATGTAACAGTTTTAACTTGTAAATAGTCTCTAGGGCTTGTAAACTACCCCGACGCTTTTGATGCAGCTAATTTTAGTTTTATAATGGAATAATATATTTGCCGTAAGATTTTTTTGCGTGAGCGTGAGAGTTTGAAAGCGTGTGTGTCACGCCAGATGCGTGGGAGTTGGCAGCCCTGGTTTATGGCTTTGAATTCTTAAAATGTTATGTATTGTAGTCAAGTGCAATCATATCGTGACGTTTATTGATATGTTTAGAGCGAAGGGAAGGGAAGAGATGCTTCAAAAGTCAGGTCAGATTAATGTTTTAAAATTTCTTTAATTCATTGTGGTTTCAGTGATCCCGTGTAACTAAGGGCCTAAGTAATCTTAGTGACTTAATCACTAGTGATGTGTATGAGCCGGCTGCTTTACGCGATTCACTTGATGTGTGTGCCGTGCGTAACAATCTTATGTGGTGACAGACATGGATCATTGTTTTTGGTTCATTAAGTTTTGAAGTATTGCCAAACGGTTCAGGTAAAACATCGTAATTTGTAAGATTTATTTCATTTCCGGAAGGCTAATACCTTAAAATTAAGATCTTTTCAGATATTAATTACACTTTCAATGTCAGCCTTCAGTTTTTAGAGTAATTTTATCCAGAAAGGCTTTTGACTGCAGCTCCTTAATTAGAGGACTGATTGACTGAAGAGTCCTCACACCTGGGATTGAACAGGTGACCTAAAGGTTAATTAATTTTTGAAATAGTCATATATCTGTGTATGAGGGTCTTCAAATCAAGTGCATATTTAAACCCTTGTAGAAACAAGTGTTTTCAAGAAAGAGGGCTTACATTTCACAGTGCTAAAATGTGAAAGATAACTCCAGTCACATGATTACTTGGAGATATCGAAGCTTCAAGATGGACTAACTTTTCCTTTTAGGAAATGTTTTCCCCTGGAATTTTTTTAGGCAAATCACTTGGGAACCATCTGTTGAACTGACATGAAATGACTCATTGTTTACTAACAGAAAAAAAATATGTTGTCTTTTGAGAGCAATGTCATAAACTGAGAAGAAGGTGTCTGTTGGTGGACATGGTGGAGTGAAAAGCTTTTTCAGTTGTAGCTGCTATATTTCACCCATGCAACAGATAGAGGCATAACTTATTTTTGTCTTAATTTTGGTAGAGACTTCTGTATGAAATAAAGAAAACGTTTATATTGAATAGTACTTTGTAAACATTGAAGTAGGCCCTGTATTTGCATTTTGTTTTGACCACACATTGTTTTAATAGGTGTTTGTGATATCTCATATGTTTTGATTTAAAAATGAAAATTTAGGCCACTACATAGAACATGCAACATTAGTTACTTATATGTTGTGAATTTATATAAATATGTTCTTGGTTGTCTTTTACATCACTATTCGGCCTAAAAATAATGAGATTTTGTTTTTGGTCCATGTTGCCCTGCCCTACTCAGAAACATGAGTGGCATCTCATGCAGTATGTCTGTACCCTTTTCTCCATGTTGTCCTTGCATATAGATTCCACCATGGTTTGCTGCGCGGCATGGGGATGCTCCAATCGCTCAGAGAAAGGAGTAAAAATGTACGGCTTCCCCAGTGACACAAAGAGGAGAAAGAAGTGGTTGGCTCAAGTCAGCAGGAGAAATTTCACTGTAACTAATGATTACAACAACAAAAAACTATGTCAGGTAATCATATTCAAACACTGCATTTACACTTTTTCACAAACGCCACATGATTGGGAAACTTAATGTTCAGTTTATTAAAAAATAATGAACAGGTAAAGACATGCAAAATCTAGAGGGTTAAGGCAGGGCTTGTCCTTTGAAAAATGCAGGCGCACACTAATTTGTGCACCTAAAAAGTGCTAGGTGCACAATTTTTTACCTTTTTGTGCACCTAAAATGTGGTTGGACTTTGGTGCAATGGGTCAAAATGTACTTGTATTTGTACATATTTCTGTTTTTTGTAGTCCTAGTGTTAGTTGAGAATTTTGTCCTAGTTTTAAAACTTTAACATATTTTGTAGAAACCCATTTAAAGTGAATCACTTTTTATTGGTGAATAAAATTTGCAATTCAGAATTCAGTCTTCTTTGCATCAATACTTTGGAGATTGTCCTCAATTTGCATAACACTTGCTGCAGAAGGCTCAGAGGGGAAGAGCACAATATATTTATGACGTCTAATATTTCTTCTTTAATATGGAGAATTTACTGTCTGACGTTAGATCAGTTTATTGCTGGTTCACTCATGGCGAATTTGTATGAAAAAAAAAAAACATCACTTCATTCCGTGTTAAAAATGCATTGTAATGCACGTTACTGACATTTATAGAGTAAAATATTACCAATTTTTTTATGTAATGCCTTGCATTACCGTGTTACAGCAAAAAGCAATGCATTACAGTAATTGGTTACTTTTGTAACGCGTTACTCCCAACCCTGGTTGTCAGACTATGAACTCACCTCTAGAACCATTTCCTTTCCGCCTAAATTAGCGGTTTTACTTGGCATAATCCCCCTCCGCATCACGTCCCACTTCAAAAACGTCCCATTCTGACACGGATGACCCCTGCTATTCATGCTTTTTTTCGACGTCATTGTTGTCATGAATAGTTCCGTGGAGCGTCGAGTGGTCACGTGACAAATTATGAGGCGTGTACAATTTAATTCTTTTTTTATTGATAGGCGCGCATTTCTTTGCGCAGCTCTTCACCATTTTAGGCACGTGATGGCGTGCATGCGCAATTGCGCACCTTAAAGGACAAGCCCTGTTAAGGCTCAGGGTGTAGGGTGAGGATGTCTAGCTGCAGGAGGGATTCAGACTCCATTGAATTCCCCTGTGGCTCCTCTGCTGTTGGAGTGTGAGAGAGGGAGAAAAAGACAGAGGGTTAGGGTTAGGTGCACCTTCATAGGCTTGGATGGGAGATTGACGTGGGGAATAAAATGTAGTCTATGTTCCTCTGCTTAAGTTCACAACTTCATTAGCTGTGATTCACAACTTGTACTTAGCAACTTTTGCTGCTGTTGTTTGACAAAGAATGACAAGCGACATTAGTTACTGATGTATTATGAATTTATATAAATATGCTCTTGGTTGACTTTTTTACATATGTGGAAAGGTATACATGTCCAGTAGGTTTAACGTGCTCACAAATGCTGGGATGTTTTTGTGAGTAGACAAAGTTGTGTGTTAAGTTTAATTCTAACTCTTTCTGCAGGAACATTTTCAAGCAGACCAGTTTGTGAAGACCAAAAAGGGCAAGACTAGACTGAGAGCAGATGCTATTCCCACCATCTTTGTTCATCGCCGTGTGGTCAGAAAGAAGAGGGCCCCTGTACTACAATGCACCTCTCTACTTGTAAATGTGAAGCACATAGCTGTTGAGCACAGCTATAGTGTTAAAGGTAGCACAGGTATAATAAGTATGACCTCTTAATTCACCACTCCTGACCTGTAGCATCATTGGTCACCACCACTCCTGACCTGTAGCATCATTGGTCATCACCACTCCTGACCTGTAGCATCATTGGTCATCACCACTCCTGACCTGTAGCATCATTGGTCATCACCACTCCTGACCTGTAGCATCATTGGTCATCACCACTCCTGACCTGTAGCATCATTGGTCATCACCACTCCTGAC
>JAODKF010000038.1:23624552-23643469 GCA_026779585.1 Mormyrus proboscirostris | reverse complement strand
CATACATCTATATATATGTGACTGTCATCATCAGTACACCTGAAACAGTGTAACGTTAATGCGACAATCTAAAACATGATCATATATCATACATCTATATATATGTGACTGTCATCATCAGTACACCTGAAACAGTGTAACGTTAATGCGACAATCTAAAACATATGATCATATATCATACATCTAGCTGGGTTATTTTTAGTTCCTTGAAAAAGATATTCAATGCAATGCATCCCGAGGAAATCAGTGTTTGTATTTTCAAATCAATTTACTACCTCTGACTAGATTTAATGGATGTTCATTATTATTAATGATTTTGACTTACATTATCCATAGAGACCACTAGATGTACGTGTTGTAGAAAAATTATAAAAGAACTTCTCTGATAACAGAGAGTCACTAAGAATAAAAAGCCTGGACTTCTCAGTTTGGTGAGTAAAGGAAATGTCTTTTATTCCAGCGATTTCAGCAAAGCGCTCCCATCACACTCTGGCACTTGGTACCAAGTCACCCCCAGCACACAGAGCAACCAGTTGATAAACTATAACTCCCAATTTCCAGTAAAGACTTCTAAGTCCTGATTGGTCACAAAACACCAACAATCCAAGCTCAAATGTATAAGAAACACAATTCTCCTGCTCTATTGGTTCACCTTGGTAGCAAGGTAAAGTCCACCCATCTTGCGCACTTTACCGGAAACAGTCTTGGTTCTACTTGAGATATGTATATAGATATTGATTGTATGACATTGAATCACTGTTAATGTTTGGGTGTTCCATTGATTAATGATTAACACATTGATGTATTGTCACTGAATCACTGCAAGTACATGGTTAACATATGATTAGCGTGATTAACATTAGTATGATTAACATGATCACTTATACATTGGCAATTGCATAACATTTATATGTTGTCTACTGCGATTATTGTATAAAGCTATGATTCTCTGTGCACCAGTTGGGGCTTTGAATCTCTTCCTGCAAGTGGTTTCTTCCCCCCTTTGCTCCGCTGTCTGCCTCTCCATGGTCTGATCTCTCTTCAGGGTCTGTGGAACTAACTGCAGGCAGCTATCACTAAGCAAGGTCACACAGCATTCAAAACAATCTCTTCTTGCCTAAGGCCTAAGACATAACAGACCCAATATGCCTTCCCTCCCAGGCCTACCAATGTCCAATTCTACTTCCACATATGCATCTGAGTGTAACAGTCAAAATGAGCAGGAGTTGTTCATGTTTGAGTTGTCCAGGGGCTGGCAAAGATAGTAGTCCCATCCTAGGGACTTCTGCATCCAGGCACTTTCCTCATTATGGTTGAGGTCCTGCAGGTCAGCTCAAACGTCTCCACCTATTTGTATCTCCTACCAGTGTGGCAGGCAAAAGAAACTCTGGAGACAAAGGTGCAGATAAATGCCCCTCATGCACCTTTTACAGCACAGGCTTTAAGCCCTGCAGGTGAAGAATGTCCCCCCTCCTGCATGGGGTAATCATCGGTCCTCAGCTGCATCCCACTGTCACCTCATGTGGCCAACGGTGAGTAAACCACGGTTACTATTGGCCTACCTGCTACCGACTGCCCCGTCACGTGCCACAAAAAGTATCTGAAAGGAAATATATTTTCAATCTTCCATGTGGTTATTAAAGACAGAACTCAGGTTTCAGGTGGACAAGACTGGGGCAACAAAATTATTTGTCAGCCTGAAGAGTCCTTCCCCTGGGGTAGATCTCGGATATTGCTTCCATCTGAAATCTGGAAATAATGCTTACATTCAGTACTTTTGATTGAATTGCGGTTGATGTATATGATGACCCAGCACATGACTTATATTTAGAAATTTAGAACTCTACTAAATTCCTAGGTAGTGCTGTTGCTGCAATTCCTGGCCAGGATTAGTAAACCCCAGAGCATTAGTGTAAGAGAATTGTGTATTACAATCTAATGAATCTAACTATCTGACTAATCACTTGGATAGGTTCAACTGGAGGTGAGCATTATAAAGGGATAAACTGCTCTGCAGCCTCTGAGTTGAGTCGATCAGACAAACTACCAGTGCTTGAAATGATTGAGTAAGCTGAGCCTCTGAGCTGAATCAGTCAGATATACTGCAACTGTCAGGCCTTGAGCTGACTGGAATACAACAAGCTAACATTGACTTTGCGTTCTAAAAGTTAAGTACATCATTAAACTGAAGTCCGTGAGCTGAATTGACCTAACAGGGTGATATGCTGGATTTAGCTGCCCTGAAGTCCATGAACTGAGATCAAACTGGTTTCAGATTGTGTTCTTGGATATCGCTAAGTCAGCCAAAAGTGAATCCCGTGAATTTACAGACCAAGGGATGATGTCCAAATGTTAGTTTACCATCTAATATATCCCAGACATTGACACACACCATTTCTACAACATAGTCAGCCTTATTCACTTCACTTCGGGTGGGGTTAGGGCTGGGTGGATGGACAGCGGAGGCATTGCGGCCACAGACCAGCAGGCCTGCTCGGGTGGGGTTAAATCTGGTGGTATGACTGTGCTTCAGCCATCCATGTGTTTCAGGTGAATGCTCTGGGCTTTGGACACCTTCCCATGTTGTTGTGGGGTTTCCTCTGGGTTATCTGGGCTCCCCCACAGTCCAAAAACATGCTGAGGTTAAGTGTAGTTGCCATATTCCTTGTAGGCATAAATGGTGTGCGTGCCCTGTGATAGATTGGCACCTCATCCTAGGTTATTCCCATATGACTTTTATCAATCCACAAGGTCCTAAATCTGGATCCAAGGAGATAAGTATGAATTAATGTGACTGTGATGTCTGTCTTAACTTTGGTCAGTCTGTCTGCATATAGATGCAACAACTTGTTTTAATTTATGTACACGAGTGTATATATGAACAGTTTCATTGGTGGTGTCACCAGAGAACTTTAACTTACCTGTTATGTATGCATTTTTCTCCACCACCACTTATCCGCAAATAATACCTGGAAATTACTTCTTCCCAAGTTAACCACCTTTTCCATGTTAAGGTGCACAGTGGGCATTGCAGTGGGCATAGGGTGGCACGACGGCTGTGAGTTGTGTAGCCTCACCCCACCCCCCCCCCCAAGTGGTCTGTGTTTGATTCCTGCCATTAGCTGTGTGGTTTATGTGAACTGGTGCCATACAGGATATATTATCAATACTAACCCGTTGTATGCTGCTACAGTTTGTTCTGCATTGTTACAGAGGAACATGCAAAGAACTTCCATGAACAATGTAGGGTGATGAGAAAAGATCTGAGAGTTACTTTTAGGGTGTGACAACATGACGTTCGTGCTGATTTAAAGCAATTTTCATTTTTATTTCCTGGACACAGTGATTAAGTAGTTAGTGGCCCCAAAATAAAATACTTGTACCTCAATCTGTAGCTTTCTGTAGATGCTGCACAAAAAATATCCTTTAATGCAATTTAACATCAGATCCTTTCCCCACATAATTCAACCACTGAAAAGCGGTAAATATATTCAAAGCCACCCAGTCAATAAAAAGCCTCAAAAACAAAAATGTGACCATCTCGACTGGCAGTCCAGAGACTTGATTGTGTGTCTTGTGATGCTCTTCATTGCAGAAAGCAAGTCATCAGACAAAACCCCAGAGGCAAGTGTGCAGAATGTAATTTATAAAATACCCACAACCAGCTCATTAAAACATTTTGAAATATTAATTAGATATTTCCTATTTCAGAGCGATACAACATTGTTCTCTGATATTAAAATGTACCGATTGCAGTACTATGATGCAGTCTTGGGGCAAACTGGTTTAACTCCTGTCGTAAAAGTTGACTGATGGACAAAGACTGCGAAGATCCTATTTTTCCTGAGGATGCTGTAAATGCAAGGAAAGAAAAGACAAAACACACAACTTTACTGGAGGTACAGTCCATGTAAATGTAAACAGAGATATTTAGTTCAATTAAACTGTCAAATTACCATCTTATCATTTTAATAATTCACTCAAACTAAATTAACCAGTGAAGCAATTTAACTCTCTGAAAAATGTAAAGATAGCAATGGATCAAGATCACAACCAAGACAGCCGAGTGACAGCTTGGAACATAACTAGGTTGGGGGCCCAATATGATATGATTTCCTGGGGTCCAAAATATCCAGCAGCACCCCTGTAGTCTCTATCTCACCTAAATCTACATGGAATCAGCCACTTAGGGCTGTAAATTTGCAGTTCATATTTTGAAAGCTGAAGTGCAGGCAATTAAATTAACAACTCTAACAGTAAATGTGGACAAAAAGTTAAAAATTCCTATATTCATGACAGTAATCTTATTTGTATATTGATCTATGCAACCTGCCAGTAGAAATAAGTATAAACCTGAATATTCAGTCACAAAGTTAAGAGTCATCTGCAGGTCTATCATTGTTCATTATAATTGCTTAACAGTGCAGAATTATTGCTACTTGAATGTACAGGCCTATGGATCAACGCAATTGAGAGCTGGCCCAATTTTACACAAAAAAATTACCACTTTGTGAGTGATTGTTATTGATTTATTTTCCAAAGATGGTGCCTGTGTACAAAGAGGGAGCTCAGGTACATACGGCTTTACTGAGAGCGTAGTCCAGGTCCCTGATGATGTCCTCCTCATCCTCCAGTCCCACTGACAGGCGGATGAGCGTGTCGCTGATGCCCAGAAGAGCCCGCTCACCCTCCGGCACCGAGGCGTGCGTCATGATCGCACTGAAAACACATATAAGCAGGAAAAGGTTTAAGAACATCCTCCGGAACAACAGCAACTTGGATTTAAAAAGGTTTCAACATGAGCGATAGGAGCCATAGCATGTTTTTCCACAGGACTGAATGTTTTCCTTTTCTTATGTCTCCCTGACAGGGTTAATGGCTTGCGATTGCAGCCTCTTCATTTTTTTTGTTAGAAAATACTTTGCTTGCTTTTCTATAACACTGAATTATTATCCACATAAAATGACTGCAGAAACACAGTATCTACACAACAGCAGATAAGAGTACGCCTTGCACAGTAGCCCACGCACTGCCTTCACACGTTATCAGCAGAAACACTTCTAGCTCCACATTCTCCTGTTAATGAGTCATTGGAGTCTCACACCTGCTGGCCTGCAGATTCTGCTTGCATACTCTCTCAGAGTTCAGCCATGTTTTCCACAATTAAAAAATAAGCAATTAGCTGAACAGGTGTCACTGAATTAAGATACTGTATGATCACGTGTGCCAATTCATGACTTACAATGATCTGACATCTCATCAAGTGTCCCATTCTGCAATAGGCTCCAGACTTAACATGACCCTATTAAGGCACAAGCATTATAGAAGGTCTTTGGATATATGGACCCTCATGTGGCCATTCAAGGTACTGCAGTTCTCAATGCCTTGCGTTCACCAATCATTTCCAAACCAGAAGTCCTATGCATAACTTTAAAACAACTACATTTTACTTAAAATCTCCACTTTTTACATTTCAATAATATTTCTCCATTATCTATTCCCCAGGATAAAAACCTTTATTTCAAACTATGCTAATACCAACCCCAAAATAATTTTTAGATGTGATCAATGTTCTGCAGAACTTAACTGATTAATGTGTACCGATGATGAATTAATAATTAACTGAGTTTTGAAACTAAATGAACGGCTACTGTTGAGCTTGCAGTGCCGTAGCACTGAAATACAAAGTACATGGAATAAATTGGTGAAAACTAAGGAATGTTCGTTAACACAGCTGGAATGCAATGCATTATCTCTGTTGGGTGCTATAAGTGTCTTTTAGTGGTGTCTTCAGCTCGGTACTCCCTATCCTGTGCAGCTGGGGCCCTGACATACCGTGGCCCACTTTTCCCCCTGTTTTGACTAGCTTTCTTCCCATTCCACCCCAGCCTAGGTTGGGAGATTATGGTGCTTCGCTTTGTTGTAAATCAGGCCCAGGCGCCATACAAACCACATAGCCAATCTGACCAATCTGACTGCTCTCAGTGGGCCGTATATCTGCCCTGAAAAATCATTTCTCCCTGCTCACAGCCTCAGCCTCTGCTGATGTGCATGGGCGCCATATCCGACGGTTACATACTTATGCTTATACTTCAGTTTGATTGCTAGTCCAATTATGCCATTAAATATTTTCTTCATATAGGAACCAAGCTGCTGGCTGGATTTTTTTGTGACAAAGACCATCACAAAGGCTCTTTGTCACAAAAGCCCAGGCGCTGTAACTATTATGGTTTGATGGAACAACAAAATGATGGAACAACACAATGACTGTGCTGGGAGAAAATCACCAATTCATTATAAACCGAGAAAACTGTTTCCATACCTGCCCTTTAATTTCACTGACTGAAGCAACTAAACGCAGTGTCACCGCTACATCGAATGTACCACTGTATTGAGGTTTGGATAATAGGAGTGACACTAAATCATTCATTGAATATGAAATGTAAATGGACCTCCACTCTTTTAGATGCAAATAAATAGCTTAATTGGAACAGACATCCCAGAAACGGCTTAAATATAACATGTGTGCTGTGCTTCACGGCCAACTTACGGGTGCTCTGCCAGGCTTTCATAACCCCCAAGACTCTCGGCGAGGGAAAACAGCTACAAATTTAAATAAACAGACAGATTAATCAAACTAAACTACCAAAAGTTGATTCAAACGCCCAGGAAAAAACAACTTCTGACAATTCTGACAATCAATAATCTAGAGACTGCTGTTAACTTTAACAGTTGTATCTTTAGACTTTGAAGGCCTTATCTCTGTTGTAAAGTTTTGTCGTATTCTAGTACAGTAGTTTTTCCATATACATGTACATATATATTTTTGTAATTTGAAATTTTATGTTATGCCTTGTGTCTGTGTGTTCTTGTCATTTATGTCAATGGCTACTGCAACACGAAGTTTAAATAAAGATAAACAAAGAATCTGAATCTGAAAAAAAAAGAATAAACATTTTTCATGGGTTTACGACCTAAGCACAGACACCGTCATGCAAAGAGGCCGGCAGACTCTCTACATACAGAGGAACCAAACTTCTACATGCATGGCCAACGCAGGGCCTTCCGTGCTGACGCGGGTCTCCGCATCCTCACAGCCATGCCAAGGCCGGCGCGGATGTGGTACAGGCAGAGTAACGCTGTCCTGTTAAAAGCACCTTGAGGTTGCGGAGGAAGGCGGTGGCATGCTCCAAGGTGCCCTTGATGTAGAAGGTGATCATGCCAGGGCAGCCGGTGCATTGCTTCTTCATCAGCTCGTGCTGGGGATGGGAAGTCAGCCCTGTGCAGTGGAAGAGACCCGAGTCTCAGACACGCCCAAGCAGCGGAGCCCGTCGGGACCCTCCGGCTGCCGGTTCCAACATTTGCTCACCTGGAAATATAACCTTCTCCACCCGCGGGTCGGCCTCTAAGAACCGTGCCGCCGTCATGGCGTTCCTGAAGTGCTGCTGCATGCGCAGGTGAAGGGTCTTCAGGCCGCGGTTGCAGAGGTAACAATCGAAGGGGGAAGGGACTGCGCCAATGGCTGCCAAGACGGGGGGGGGGGGGCAGAGAGTAATTCATACTAAAGAAACCCAATGTAATCTATGTGGGTGTATAAGGAAAAGCTAATCGCTGCAAAAAATGCATCTGGATAGTAATGCAACTGATTAGCATAAGTCAGTGTTACAGTCAATTCAGTCAATATAAAGACGTATGATGTAAATTAATGTCGATTAAAATAATGTAAAACTTACAGAATGCACCCCCTCAGAGAATGTATATACACAAAAACATACAGTCAGTATTGCTTACCATTTTGCAAATATTTCAGGCGCTCATACAGGTCGTCACGATTTACCGACACGAGACCCATAACAACATCGCTGTGTCCTGTTAATCCAGACAAGTAAAGAAAAAGAAATACTGCAGGTTATTGCCAATACCTCCATTTTAGCAGACCAAATTAATCACCTGGGATATTCAGGCAACAGATCTATGGAAACTACACACTTACCATTCATGTACTTGGTGGCAGAGTACATGCAGATATCGGCTCCAAGTGCTAGGGGGCGCTGCAAATACCAAACCAACATAAATGACAACAACTCTACAGCGGGGGAGGCAGCCCTGATCCTGGAGTGCCGCTATCCAGTAGGTTTCCTATCTCACCTGGTATCTCAGGTAGATAGTGACTCATCAGGTAGGATGGAAAACCTGCTGGATATCAGCACTCCAGGAGCTGGGTGACCCACCCCTGCTCTACACCCACATTAGTTAGTACGCCTTATAGATTGGCTGAAAGAAAAAATATAATACATGGAAAAAAAAATAATAATAAAATGGAAAAACATTGCAAAAATACAGATCCGATGTACAAGAATAATCACAGAATAATAAAAATGATACTTGAACATCAAGAAGTTCACCTGAAAGTAAGATGACATGAATGTGTTGTCCACCACCACGATAATGTCCTTCCTGTATTCATGAGCAACCTTAGAGCAGGCCTCGATGTCCACCACTTTCATCATCGGGTTCGTCGGAGTCTCAATCCAGAGCAGCTACAACATAATTACATTTTCTTTGTAGAGGAGCTTGGGCCATCTAGAAATTCTAGGATCTATATAACATTACATTTTAGGTTTTAAATGTTTCGTAGATTAACAATGTTGAGATAGCAAGATAACCTGTATTGAGTTCATAAAAGACCTTAAACAATACTTTTTACACTGCTTGGATCTCTGTCCAATACAGCAAATGTGTTGAAAAGGGATGCATGCAGTGATTTATTCCAATTTTTTATTATTCCAAAAAACAAAAACTTCCAGTATTCAGAGCCATGAAAAAAAAAATTCTGAATGACAATGAAGTAGATTTGATAAATTTAGCATTATTGTGTAATGGCTCAGTCACAGGTAGAATTCAGCTTTAAAAAAAAAAAAACACAGGACATTCTCAGAAAAATAGAGTACTAATTTGTACATTTGCTTGTCACTTGGGCTGTACCCTCAAGGGTCTGCCAATTGTACCCTTAGCTGTAGGTAACTGTACCTTTTAAGGTACAGAAATAGACTCTAAGGAACATCCCCAAGTTACAAACAATATTAATATAACCCAAAAATGTGCCTCAGAGTCCATTTCTGTACATCTGTGCAGACCTTCGAGGGCACAGCCCCAGTGACAAGTAAAGGTACAAATTGTTACTCTTTTTTTCTGAAAGTGTGCAGATTTGAATATTAGTAATTAATCATCGGACAAAAGCTGATATTATTAACCACTAAGGCACATGTTTGTCATGTGACGTTTGGTACGTCATTTTTGATTCAGTACACACAATGAAACAAATGAATACATTCATTGACACAGGTCAAACCTAGATTCACAAGTAGATTTTCAAGATGGAAACACAATGCTAATTGTGATGGTGAATTAGTTACAGCTAATGCTGGTTATAGTCAGTCATTGTCAGTGACTTGGACACATTTTATTTAAATTATACCAGCACTGGAGAGAAAGTAGTTTTAAGATCAAGACTGTCAATCAGCCTGGTTATACTGAACTTGGATATACTGCTGGAAATGGACTAATTTGAGACACCATTTTAATGTATGTATGACCAGAGCATGACACCACAAGCCTCTGCAAGTTAAACTCCCCATGGTGTATCAGGTGCTTTCCGGGAAATTCGGATCAAGTAAAAAAAAGAAATGGCTGTACAGGTATTTATTGCTACAGATATGTGACCATAATATGTAGCAGAGAACATGGAAATTAATTATGATTATCATACTATTATACATTATTATATATTGAACACAGCAACACCATTTCCAAGGTTTGTTTAGGTCTACTTAATAAGGAAATTTTAATGGCCAATATTTTGAATATAATTTGAATACAAATGGATTATTTACTCTATAATAAAATGGCTTATTCTATTACTTATGACCCCATGCCTTACATCTTTGATTTTTACATCAATAGCTTTAAAATGTATTGTAACAAGTAGACTGTACTTGTATGCTTAAGCCACCTAAAAACTACACAATCTTTAGTCTACAATGGTACTTTTATTATGATACTATTATATACAATTTCCATCAATCACCGTTTTGACAACATCCTGTTCCCATTGTTTGTCGTATGATGTAAGACTTTATTTTTCTGGCTAGATTATTTATATCGTAGCCAGTCATTGTCCTACTCATCTGTTTCGCCATCCAATGTACTGTAAATGAAGGTACAAGAGCGTGCCTTGTCATGTTATTGTTTGATTGGATAAAAATAAAGTACATTCTTGGAGAGTATTTCATTGCCTAAAAGGACACAGTATAGTCTCTTTCAATTATTTGGCTATAGCTCTGACTGAAAAATGTGAAAATTAATTTTTGTAAATTTCTTCAGTCGGGGGTTTTAAATGTGTTTAAATATGCTTTTGGATGTGAAGAATTCAAATCTGCTATTATTTTTGTGATTGCTGGGTAAATCTACATTTGATTAAAAAACACAAATTCTTCACAGAGAGCAGCATTTATTCATTTTAGCTTCTCAAAATGTCAGGTAATGCTACAAAAATGTCTCTGCAGAAAACATATTATAATCATAAGATAACATTACAAAGTAATGGCATCAGTTTTAAAAAAATATTTAAATAAGGTTCATCTGGTCTTGCTTTGATTCATTCATGGGCAACAGCTTCTTTTGATGTGGAAGAACTTGAGTGGTCCACTCAGAGCCATGGTCTCCTCCCCAACACACACCTTTGGCATGAACTAGAACAGAGACTGCGAGCCAGGCCTTCATGTCTATCATCGGCGCCTGACCTCACAAATACTCTTCTGGATGAATTGGCAAAAAAATCCCAAACACACCAAAATCCCGTGGAACCCCTTCCCAGAAGAGTGGCAGCTGTTATAGCTGCAAAGGGGGACCAGTTCCATACTGATGCCTATGGATTTCAAATCAGATGCCATAAAAGTTCCCGTAGATGTAATGGCCAGGTGTCCCAATAGTTTTGTCCATATAGTCTATATTGATGGATACAATGTCTACAGGGAAGATCACATAAGCAAAGGAGGGAGAGTTGAGATCTATGCCAAAGCAACTTTGAATTGCTCCTGCAGCGATTCGATCAGTAAACCAAAGTGCTTTGAAGTGTCTATAATTAAGTTACATCTCCCCAACGACTCTGACCTTACAATAGTAGGACGCTATTGCCCACCATCAGCATCCCAGGAAGCTGTCAGGGTGCTTTCAGACCTCATGTAAGTTATAAGACAATAAGTATCTAAATTGGGACTGGCTATACACATCCTCAGATTCACTTAAGGGCATCTGTGATGCTCTAAACCTGTCGCAACTTATTAACTCTCCTTCTTGCTCAAACTCAAAAAACTTGGATATCTATATTCTCCACATAACTATCCTGCAGTTGGAATACCCAGCCATGATGTCAGTGACCACTGTACAGTTGCAAAGTGTTAAAAACTGCAGACTACCCAAGGCTGCATAAACAAGCCTTTTTGTATGATCTGTATAATAGTGAATAGTGACCTTGTCTTTGAAATGGTGAATGTTGATTTGGCTCAGAATTATTTTAAATCAACTTTCTTGGCCCTAGTTAATAAGCATGCTTCTCTGAATAGATTGAGAGTGCTAAAGACAGTCCATAGTTTAATGAACTTATTTCTATTAGAGAAAGAGATGATTCTTGCTTCAAGGCAAAAGTAATGATACTGTGGACTGGCTACATTATAGGACATTCAGAAATTAATGCACTAAATTGATAAATACAAAAAGTGAGTACAGTCATACCTTGGATTGCGAGTAACTTGATTTGCGGGTGTTTTGCAAGACGAGCAAAAATTTAAAATGAACTTTATCTTGATAAACGAGCAAGGTCTTGCAATACATCTATTACATATATGCTTTGTCTGCCGAGCGTCACGTAATCACAACTGAGTAGATGGTTCTTCTCTCGCTGCAGGATTGTGTGTAATCGTTTGCGAAGCTTGTCGGCGTGCCTCACTCATAGTCAAAATTTAGTAGAAAAGCACCACCCGAATAAGGACGATGAATCTGTTTAACGACAATGCAATGTCCACATTTCCGTGAAATCTAAAAGGAGGCAAAGCAGCTGTCATTGGACAGGTTCCTTGTTAAAGTCGCACAAAAAGAAAAAGATTCCAATGAGCCAACAGACAGCAGTGATTATCTTAGTTATAGTGAGTCATCCTACAAAATAACCCTCCTCTTCTCCTCTCTCTTCTCCCTCACACCATCCACTATTCTTTTCAAAGGTAAAGTGCAGGTTCATTTGTTTCATGTATTTTTACTTTATATTTTGTATTAATCATTTTTATATGAATATTTTTGTGCTGTGAAACAAATCATCTGAGTTTTCATTATTTCTATTGGGAAAATTCACTTTGATATACGAGTGCTTTGGATTACGAGCATGTTTCTGGAAGGAATTATGCTCGCAAACCAAGGTACCACTGTACTACCGTAACTTAATGATGATAACCATGATCCAGGTAAATTTTGGAAGTTAGTTTATCATCATCTGGGTGTACGGCACGCCCCCAACTATTCCTCATATACCGAAGGTAAAACGAGGTGAAATCAAGTGTAAACATAACATAGCAGATGCTTTTAATACGCACTTTATCAATGCTGGTTCAGCCACTCTATTAAGTCTCTCAAGTAGATGATAAAGACAGTGTAGCCACATCAACTGACACTGGAAATAGTTTTTATTTTTCCTCTATTTCCCCCATTCAAGTTCTTGGTGTTACCAAGTGTTTACTGTAAAAAGTTGGAACACTGAGCCTCAGAACCTGGAATCTTTAGTCACTACACATTTATATATATTTTTTTAATTAGTTGTCATAGAACAATGTGACTGCTTTTAACAATTGTTAGTAATTCTTATGCTTTGTTTAGTCCCTGACTTGTATGTTATTATGTATCAGTGGTTATCTGTTAATTGTCACAATCCTTTTTAGCTCCTGCTCATTCTTGTTCTGGATTTATTTGCTTTAGCATGTCTTGTGGTTCTATCTGATTCCGTTTGAACTTTTGTGAGAAACCAACACACCAGATCCTTACACTAACCTTAATCCTAACACCATCTTGACCAGGACTACCTGGAAGAAGAGATATTGTATCCGAATGGGACCTTCCTGGTTAAATAATGAATAAATAAAAACAGCATCCACTACAGCCTTCTTCTGCAGCCTAAGTAGCCACAGCTGGAACACGATGTGACATGTCCCTTCCACCCAAGAGTGTTTTATGTTGATAGTTGGCTACAGCCCTAATTACACCTCAAATTAAGAACCATAATCTTACTTTGCTACCACATTGTGAAGTAATGGGAAAAAAAACTGTAATTACGTGATTAATACAAGTGAAGTTTGATCCAGCATCATAATGAACACAAACAACAAGAAAAGACACACCTTGGTATTTGGCTTGAGAGCATTCCTCAGGACGTCAAGCTGCGTGCAGTCGGCAAACGACACACTGAGGCCAACTTCTGCAGCAACTCTGCTGAAATATCGGTTTGTTCCTGTTGGGAGAAACACATTTTATGAATGCTCTGCTATCAAAAAATATTAAATTTCCCCCACTTACCTTCCAACTTACTAAAAGCATGCATAGAAATGAAGATAAATTTCACGTGACTAGAAATTTCCTACCTGGATGAACAGGTTTGGCCGGTCAGAGCCCTACCTCCATAGACATCATTCATGCACACGATGCCATCATTAGCCTTCAGCATGTGTGTGATCGTCATTGTTGCAGCCAGTCCCGAGGCAAAGGAAAGACCTGAAGAAAAGCTGATGAAGCTGAATAACACCTCCTAAGGACTGTACATTGCATAACATAATTAGAAATCACACTCATGTGTGGTTACTGCCCTTCAGGAGTAACTCTTGGCAGCAGGTGTATAAGGCCTCACTCATGTGTATAAGGGCCTCAGGATGATTCAGTACATTTCAGGAAAGGGTATTACTATACGTTACACCATAGTATCTTAAATTACTCACAATACTTTGCACCATCTAATGCAGCAACTGCTCTCTCAAGACAGTTCCGTGTTGGGTTTCCACTTCGACTGTACTCAAAACCCTGTTAAAGGGATAAACACCATTGCACTATTATTATGACTATTATTTAAAAACCGCGTTGTATTGTACCTATACTCATTAGTTCCAGAATGTACATTTCATTTATAAATAGTCTTTACAGAACAAATCTACATATTATTACTGTATTATTATTTCAACTGAAACCGATTGCCTTTTCCACTGACTTAGACTTAAGCTGTATTAACAGCATTGAATCTGGATGTAAACCAGTAACAAATTATGGCTAAATTTAATGGTTAACCGCAGAAAAAAAAATAAAAAATTAACAGAAGATACCGCCTTGCTATACCAAGTCCATGGTACATGGGTAACTTGGAGAACACACCATGCTATTAGGTGTATTCTGATAATGAGTAACGTTACCTTGACATGTTACGACCCGTTATATAATGCCACTGTGCAGTCCAAACTGGAAAGTTTCGCAACCAACAATTCAAAAAAAATTCCATGGGTCTGCGATTGTTGGTATCCAGATTCATCATAAAACACATTGATCACTTTATTTATGTTTAGAGGTAAAATATTCATTATTACCCATAAAAAGCTGGATACATTAAATGAAACAAAATAAAAGACAGCATATTACAAACAATAACACGCACTATAATGCCTTCTTAATGCTGATAAATGTTACCGGCATGCAGCAATCAAGGCTGACAACCATTTCTTTATCTTCATAGAATAACTGCCGCTGCTTTGGCGGCACAACTATGCTGGATAGAGCTGGCCAGCTGTTGAAAAGCAGGAATATATGGGCCCAAAACTAAACAGAAATAACAATCGATCCACCTTTTTCCCAGTTCATCCTACACAGCACGGGAAGATGGCAAAGTGCTTTCAGTGATGATACTCACCGCATGGTCTCCGGGTCCGTGCTGTTTAAACGTGGTGGAGAGCGATATGGGGGGCACTACGGCCATCGATTTCCACTGCTCCGGCTCCTGACCCACATGGATGGCATCTGTCGCGAAGGACTTAAATACCTCCTGAAAGCCGTTTGAACAATCAGCCTGTCTACTGGAATCCATAACGTCAACGTAGTGTCCGATATCCGAGGATCTCCAACTATCAGCACTTTCCGGAAAAATAATGCAGGAAATTATTTTTACATAGCAAACATAAATGGGTGACTCCGCAAGCCGGATTCGACCAATCAAAATCTTCAGACAATGAAGCCACGTTTCCTATTGGCTTGGTGACAGATCGTAACAAGACGTCATGACCCGGTTTGCTCTCAAGCGCCTAAGAGAAGTTGCCAGCTGTCTGTCGCTGTCTGATGCAACAACTGGAGACAAAACAGTCTGGTTCAGAAAGGCAAAAGGCCTGTACTAAGTCAATAGTAAAAACCCCCAAGCTCGTCGTGCGACGGGAAATGAAGGAAAGCCAAGTGCTGTTCTGTCCACTATCTGGGATTACGGCTATTACTAATTTGTAGTATCCTTTTCTTCACGGTAGAATAGAGGTTTTCTTTAATCCAGGCCCGCAACCAGAAATGAATTTCGTGGGATGTCCGGGACAGGTCCACCTCGGTAGATTTTGCGGGGATTCAAATCCGTAATATTGCTAGCTGGTTACGCGACTGCCTTATTTTGATGCCTCCTGTATTCATAAACAGATACTGAATAACGCTTCACGTAACGTAAACGTATTAGGTTCATATAAAAATCGGTAATAGTAAAGATTCAAGCCCGTCTTTAGAAAACATGATTACTTAACAAGTAATTTGAAAACCAAATAAATTACATTACATATATAAAAATAAATACTTATGTAAATGCCTATTCTTTCTTGTATTATCTGCCACATTACTACCAATTTCAACTCACGATACGGATATTTATTGTTATATTCGTTGTTTAATGTTTAATATTATGTCTCTTGATTCTTATGTCCCTTATACGCATGTCCCCTGTTCACAGTCTGCAGTTAAGCAATAACTCCTATCACTGAACATTATACAGTCCTGGCCAAAAGTTTTGAGAATGACACAAGTATTGGTTTTCACAAAGTTTGCTGCCTCTGCCTTTTATGATGGCAATAGTAAATGGTAAATGGAATATAGCGCTTTTCTACTCCTACGAGTACTCAAAGCAATTTGCACATACATATCCTATACTTACGAACTTTCAGACATACAAACAAAGAGGACTGTAAGTCCAAACTGTGTTCCATGGACTCCCGTTTCCTGTCCGCAACATCAATTGTTTGTTCTGCGCCCCAAATCCGCCTAGTACAGTACGACTTCTGGCCGGTACTCCCGCCGCGCAGGAGCGTAGTTTGCGTACTCCCAGCATCATAGTTCTTTGTATTTGCATATACTCTTAAAATGATGTTGAATAATGACTTGCGATAATTTCTACTTCCGAACGTTGTTCAGAACGTTACTCATTCGTAAATAGAGGAGCGTCTGTACTCCAGAATGTTATGAAGAGTGGTCAGATGAATTGCAATTAATTGCAAAGTCACTATTTGCAATGAAAATGAACTTAATCACAAAAAAGCAATTTCCACTGCATTTCAGCCCTGCCACAAAGGGACCTGCTGACATTATTTCAGAGAATATCTCGTTAACACAGATGAGAGTGTTGACAAGGATAAAGCTGGAGATCATTCTGTCATTCTGATTTAGTTAGAATATCTGACTGGATGATTTAAAACAGGTGTCAAATTCCAGTCCTGGGGGGCCGGAGCCCCGTGTAACTAAGTTCTTTCCCTGTTCCATCATAAATGATTCAGCTCAGTGCTGTGCTGTAATTAGCACCGGTAGTTGAATCAGGTGTGTTAAATGAGGGGAAACCCAAAACCGTGCAGGACTCCGGCCCCCCAGGACTGGAGTTTGACACCCGTGCTTTAAAAGGAGAGGGGTACTTGAAATCATTGTTCTTCCTCTGTTAACCATAGTGACCTGTAAGGAAACACGTGCAGTCATCATTGCTTTGCACAAAAGGACTTCACAAGCAAGGATATTGCTGCTAGTAAGATCACACCTAAATCAACCATTTATCAGATCATCAAGGTTCAATTGTTCTGAAGAAAGCTTCAGGGCACCAAAAAAAGTCTAGCAAGCACCAGGACCATCTTCTAAAGTTGATTCAGCTGTGGGATCGGGGCACCACCAGTGCAGAGCTGGCTCAGGAATGGCAGCAGGCAGGTGTGAGTCCATCTGCACGCACCGTGAAGCGAAGACTTTTGGAGGATGGCCTGGTGTCAAGAAGGGCAGCAAAGAAGCCACTTCTCTCCAAGGGAAACATCAGGGACTGACTGATATTCTGCAGAAGGTACAGGGATTGGACTGCAGAGGATTGGGGTAAAGTCATTTTCTCGGATGAATCCCCTTTCTGACTTGTTTGGGGCATCCGCAAAAAGATTGTCCGGAGGAAAAAAGTAAGTAAGGCATCCTGACACCATTCATTTGTGGGGTTGCTTCTCTGCCAAAGGACTGGGCTCACTCACAATTTTGCCTAAGAACACAGCCACGAATAAAGAATGGTACCAAAACATCCTCCGAGAACAATTTCTCCAAGAACAGTTTGGTGATGAACAATGCCTGTTCCAGCGTGATGGAGCACCCACCATGTCATAAGGTAAAAGTGATAACTAGTGGCTCGGGGAACAAAACTTCGACAGTTTGGGTCCAGGCCAGGAAATCCTCAGACCTGCACGGTTGGGCACTTCTTCCACTGAACATATCCAACAGCCCTGTGGCAACAGTGGAGACCATCAAGTTTCTTGGAACTACCATTTCCCAAGACTTGAAGTGGGAGTCCAACATCAAGTCCGTCCTTATAAAGGCCCTGCAAAGGATGTACTTCCTGTGGTAACTAAGGAGGTACGGTCTGCCACGGGAGCCACTGAGCCACTTCTACACTGCTGTCATTGAGTCTGTCTATTGCTCATCAGTCACAGTGTGGTTTGGAGCAGCCACTAAACAGGACCAAGGGAGACTGCAGCGGACAGTGAGGGCAGCGGAAACAATCATCGGTGCCCCCTGCCCTCCATCTAGGTCTTGTACTACGCAAGGACTATGAAAGGGGCAGATAAAATCATTGCAGATCCGTCACACCCTGGACACAATCTTTTCCAGCTCCTCCCCTCTGTCAGGCGCTACAGAACTCTTGTACACAAAAACCACCAGACATAGGAGCAGCTTATTCCCTCAGGCCATCACCCTCATAAACAGCTAAGCTGTGTCACATGCTAGTTAAGCCATTTAAAAGAAAGAAAAAAGATTTAACGGATGTAAGATTAGATCTTAATTTAGGACAGTATGACAAAAGCTCCGATAATGAAAAAGATTGTTTTCATATTGATGGAAAGGTCACAAATGGCTTTTTGCTATTAGGGAGAGGGGTCAAATGAGAGTGTAGTTTCATAGTTCATGGGGTGTTTCTGAAATGTTGAAACTGTCCATTTTACCCTAAATGTTTTACGTTTACGTACATACCCGCGCCCAGAGCGGCACTTGCAGCAAAGAGTGTCTTTTTAATGAACCAGCAGAGGGCATCAGCGTACCGCGAACAACCCGGCTTCTGCACATTCTTCCACTAACGCAGCTATTTAGCCGGCAAGTGATCGTTGGTAAACCGATGGCATGTGCACTCAGTTGAATATCCTTGCTGTTAAATACAATTCCTAAGTATATTGCTTATGACTATGTAGCTCAGGTTCGCCGGTAACAAAGGATTTGTGTGTGTGTGTATATATCCACTCGGTTACCATCATTGGCAATAACGTTGAACCAGTAACCTTCTGATCACATTTGTGCAGATTTCCATTTCTGAA
>JAODKF010000038.1:23597833-23611428 GCA_026779585.1 Mormyrus proboscirostris | reverse complement strand
GTCTGGATGCCCCCCTGCCCTGTGATGGACTGGCATGCCATTCTGGATGGCCCCCTACCCTGTGATGGACTGGCATGCCATTCTGAATGGCCCCCTGCCCTGTGATAGATTTTCTCAGTACCAGTGATTTTTTTGTTAATTTTGATACCGGTTCTTTTTTTTTGATACCAATATGTTTTTAAATAAATTTTAACCACAACAAAAGTACATTAAACATTACAACACTAATCCTTTATTTGAACAAGTCATTTTGTTAGTTATGGGTTAGTTACTGGAGGGATCAATCACGATCCAAACGGGAGACAGCCTTTTATTTATGTTGTACCAGGGCTCTCAAGTTTCATCAAAAGTTTGGAGTGAGATTACATCTGTTAGGGGTGGAGCGTGTGTCTCACAGTCAATGCATGACGCTTTAGAGCCCAGCTCACCGCCTTCATCGGATCTCACTCTGCCTCTTCCACCTTATCTGCACGTATGTTGCGCATTCCATGTAATAACGTGCTCACAGTGGGCTCACATGCAACAAATTAATTTTCCACGAAATAAAAAAACCATGTAACATTATGCTGGTAAGTTTCCCCGCTGGGTCGGGCTGAAGATGTAGCAAAAGGTATATAATCTTGTTGAGGTTCAAAAATGAAACCATCTACTGTCTATTTTTTTCTGCTCTTCCACGTAACTTTCATGTTAGTGCCGGTGCTTGTGGTCAAGCAGGCAGCAAGTTTATCGCTGTAAGTGTCTCCTCAGTAGTGCTTCCGATAAGCTGAATCGGGCTGAGTTCCGATGCTCTCGCTCACATACGCACACATGCATGCGCTCGCTCTCTGCGGGTGTGTCACATGATATACCCCGATGTGGGCAGCCGCTATACAGGGGCCTATTTCAACATAAACGAGGGGCGTATTTACAAGTTGCACCGTCTCCAAATAATGTCCACAAAAAGTGAAAATGGTCACAGCCTGGAACCCTGCGCAGCCACACTTTTGATTTATTTTTTTGCGCTATGCATCTTTTGTAGTGTTATATTGGACAGGCAATCCTGCGACTTTAGATCTTTACACAAGTATCGGAGTTTGGCATAAATTAAATTATTTTTCGACCCTTGATAGGATTGGAGCATTTCGGTCGGTACCACAGAACCGAGGTTCAGTACCCAGCCCAAGATAGAATTAATTATTTGAAATGGTTCAAGAGCGAACAGCTATTACAGTATATATAAATGGCTTTGATATTAAAGTCATTATTATGTTTAATGTTTGTATAGTCTACTTAAATTCAAGTACACATTGCCCGTAAACTAGTTCAGAGAATTGCTGGTGAAATGGATAACCTTGGATGTCATACATGATTAGAAAATCATGTGCCACATATACACTATGCTTGTGCGATTTGACAGTATTTTCGGTCAATGATAATGACAGACAAGTATTCTGGTGTCAGTGTCTGACAGTGATTGACAGGTGATTATCGCTTCTGTTGGGGAAGTAGGGCTTATGCTACACAAAGTGAAAGATTTATGATGTGGCTTTCAGTTCAGCATCGCAGCCTGCATTTCTGATGCAGTTTCATTTTTTTTTATATGGCTATTATAGCACAGCATTTCATAAGCATTGCCCCTCGCAGTGATAATGTATTCACCAGTCTTGTAAGTTGGGAAGTTCAACATTGTCACGTCACCAACTACCACCTGTCAGTCAGCCGCCAGATTGTTAGCCATTCAATGCAACTTTCTCGTGAGATTTTGGAACTTTCCCATCCCCACATATGTGAACAGTCAAACAAGACAAACGCTTACCGCTGTTAATTCCCTTTCAAAATAAGCAAACTGCCAACAGCCTTTGTTTCCTAGCTATGAATTCCTATTTTGCAGCTTCTTTCATTTATAGGCTGTCTTCACAGGCTGTAGCCAGAACCTGAGGAACAATAAAACCACGAATTGGCAATTTTTAGATAAACCAGGCTATTTCATGTTTTAAAAGCATATCCATTCTGATGTGCAGACCATAAGTAGATAGCTGCAACAATTAACGCAACATCCATTTTATACTTTTCTTTTTTTTTTTTTACTCTTTGTAGACTTTTAATAATATTTTTCAGTTTGTGTTAAAAAATATTTATGTATTTATCTATATAAGAATGTGGGGGGAGGGCTTGGGCAACTCTATTATAAATTTGTTTTTCTTTTTTTTTGTTTTGTTTTTTTATGACATTGCCCAGTCATGATTTATAGGCCCTGAAGTTTTTGTGAAGTCTGACAGTAACATCGTAACTGAGAACTGCATTTTCTTTAATGTGAATTTTGATATACGTATATGATACCTACAGTTGTATATGATTGCCCCATGACGATGACTAGTTGTGGTGCCCCCGTGGACAGGAAAACACAGATCCGGATATGCAAGCGTTAGCCGGCTTTAATGGCAGGAGAGGAGCGTAAATACAGGAAAGGATGATCAACGAACGTAGTCGTGGGTCGAACGCAAGGGTCGATAGCTGAGGGATCCGTCCTACAAAGAAGCCCGGGACACGACAACACTGGGAAGGGAGGACGCGACGTGCCGGTCTCGGCGGGGAAGGCAGGTCAGGTGCGGGAGCGGGTCTGGGGAAGGAAACGGAACAGGGTAAGGAGAACACACAAGGGGGACCGAATAGGTGCGGGAAATCGGGCAGACAAAAGACACGGAACTGCTTGGTACGGCTCAAAGACATTGGCTCAATACTTCGCAACAGGTAAGGCTTTCTTGTTCTCTTTTGTAGGATCGTTAATGAGTTGTAATGTGGCGCATCTGGTGGGTCCCGCCTGCGTGGGCGCGATGCTAGTAATGTCCAAATAGAATTAAGACCACCTCGCAGTCTCTCTCTAGTTTGCCTGACTGATTGATGTCACTTCTTAGTAAAATCCATCGGCGTGCTGGAAAAGAAGCTTGTGGGTGGGGCTTATGAGGTACTATCATCTGTACATGAAATTAGATTCCAGCAGAGAAGATGGCTGCGCTGATTGCTGTCCCTCCTCGATCAGTTCGAGTTCAATGGGCCGCCAAAGAGTCGAAGGCCAACCTTGTGATTCCGGTACAAAAGCAGTCGAATTGCAAGCAGCCTTCCATAATCACATGATCTGCTATTTGACAGAATGGTTGCATCATTTTTCTTAACAGTGGCAATTCTCTGATTGTGTCATCAGCTGCTGTGTATGTTCCCAGAAGACATGCTTCTGGTAGTCCTTATCACACATCACAAAGGAAACAAGTTATTTTTGTCATTAGCTCAGTAGTAGCCCAGCTTGCGCATCTTCCTTGACAAAAAAAACTTTGCAATGGTAAACACTTCCAAATATACAGATTAGCTACTGCTTTATAGTAGAGTATGATGATTATTTAACTGGGGCATGCACTGATTATAATTGCATCGTCTCTACCTTTATTATAATGAGCTTACATTTGTTTGTTTTGCCTCATCATAAGTTAGTAAAAATATTTTTATAGGTGTTTTTTTTTGTCTAAATGAGGAATGTGAGGAATGTTTTGAGCTGTCAGTGGCAATACCTGCATGTAACCACCTGTCTCTAAGGCCGGGTTGCACCTGCGTGTAGCGAGTTGCGGCATGTCACGCGGCATCGCCCACGATGCGACCTTGCCTCGCTGCGCGGTGCGGGGTTTCAGGTCGATGCGACATATAGCCAATGTGGCAGCCGGCTCACACAGAACCGGAAAGATTTGTCACTTGTATCAAATGTCAAGACTCAGTCATTTCATAATTTCCAAGTATGAGTGACTCCTTAGCGTGGGATTATCGGCTGGTGACAGAACTGACCGGCTTAGTGTTACATTGGATTAGCACATCGCCTGACACTCCTTCAGAATTACTGACTGTGGGCGGGTCATTGGAGATTAGGACTGGTTAAGAGTTTTTGTTAAGACCCTTTGACAAGTTGTCATGTGAATAAAGGTAGACAGGGGGATACATTATGTGCTTCGTATCTGTACTGCCACCCATCGAGTTCACTTTTATAAACAATTACTAATGTTGCTGTTAATTTTATAAATATGAACACGTTTTACGTTATTCAGATTTAATACCTTAAAATGCTCTATTTATTTAACAGGTTAGCAGGCAACATGAATCAGAAAATATAGAAATCAGTTCTGGTTTCTGTTACCTAAAAATATGGATACTGTGCTTGATGCTGACATTTGGCCTGAGGGTCATTATCCTACACGGTTATTAATGGAATATCACGTAATTGTGATAAACAGGAATGATTCCAGGAAATTGAAAGAGGACCTGTGCTGCATGAGTTCTTCGGAGGTTCTTTTACATGACTATGGTTGCACAACCTTGTTTGTTTGATCAGAAACCCAGATTTGTATCTGATTAGACCAGTCATGACATTACAAACTAGGTAAGTAGTTAGGGGTAGTATCTGAAAATAGGTACTTATAGTACAGAATGTGCAAAATAAATCCAGTATCAGTTTGCCTTTGCGTCAGCATCAGTCTGATGTGAATCCACTGGATCCTCCTTATAAAACAACACCTTAATAACCCAGCAAGGAGACCATTGATATTACTCCCAGACTGGCTGACCACTTTGTGTAGAGGTTATGTGACTTTCATTCCATATAATAATGTTTTTCCTCAAATTTGCTATGCCAGGTGGCACAAGGACCCTGTATAAACAGACATATCATAATGAAAGGCTATAAAAAGTCATCATCAACTTGCTAGCATCATACAGGTATTTCACAAAAGTATTCATTTCTAAAATAATAAATCCAGTATGTTTTTCTTTATAAAATTTCTCCAAAGCACTGAAACCGCAACGGCTGAGTATCCATATTAACTTTAACTTCAAGGTTCTTGGCTGTGAGCTTTTCAGTCGACTTAGTCTGGTCTTTGTGGGGAAATACAGGCTTTTGTTCTTGTTAATCACTTGATTATTTAGGCCCGGTTGGTTATTACCAGCATCCAAGAAACAGTTTGTTAAGCTGAGTAAAACCTATACTGACTCTAAGTCATCACTAATTCATATTTACCCGATCACCTTTAAAGGTCAAAATGAAGGCGCCTCAGGGACTTACGGAGTAATACTGATAGTTATTTCAATTAATGATGATGATAATAATGATCCTTATTAGTCATTTGTTTATAGTTATTATTTATAATCCTTTGGTCACGTTGATATAAATTTCTAAGTACACATCAGTTGTAACTACATTTACTGTATTGTATATAGGAAATCAAAGAAAGCAATTTTCCTACCTTTAATGTGTGTAACAACACACCAACAATTTACATTTATCAGTATAGTTTTTCAAAAAAATACATTAACAGACATTTTGACATTAGTCAGGCATTAGTTAATGGTTGAATTAAATAATTCAAATGTGCCCCCCCCCCCCCCACACACAAGCACACACATCAGACCACTGGAGTAGAGTTAAATACCAACAGGACTCCTTTGGTAGCATTGAGCCCTTCCTCCCAGGTGTAAAAATTCTATGACCCTCCAGATAACAAAATACATTAATATTCTGCCATTCTAGCAAAATTACTAATTTTGCATCATTAGAATTGTGTGTGGACATATGGAACCATATATTTTTAGGCAAAATAATAAATGCGTGATTTTCTATGAAATGGCCTAATTTTCCATTTGAAGTCAAAGCCACTTGTAAGATATCAAACACTTATTAAAACAGCTTATCGAAACAAAACACAAATACAGACTTCCTTCTCTCTTTGCAAATATACAACTACAATGATTCAATATAGACATTTTCTTTATTCCAAACAGAAGTCTCAAAATAAAGAAAAACAATTATTTTATACCTGAATCTATGTTGCATGGAGCAAATAATGCAGTTACAACATAAGTGTTGCAATCTACTATGTCAGCCAACCTACTTTTTTTCTCAGTTTGTAACAGTTTGAAAGATTTCGTGGGCTGCGCATGATTTAGTACATACAGTAGTGCAAATTAAATAAACAAAAAAATGCTGAACACGGTCTGTGGCCAGTCCGGGGCTCCATACATACCATTGGTGTATATGTTTCAGTCCTTAGTGTTATGTCATGGAAAATGTTGGTCATAAGGCAAATGAGAAATAAGTACAATGTAAATATATAAAGAATTTGATTAATATAAATCACATTTTAAGATAGACATCAAGTCAAAGAAAGTTAGTTATATTTGTAGGGAACGATTGTGTAAATTGGCATGTTAGTGGAAATGTGCAGTAAATGAATTGGTGTAGTTTCAGCCTTACATTTCACAGCTAAGACTTGGAGCATTTTGGCTAAAAACACATTTATTGGCTTTCAAAGTTAACCCGTCCAGTAATTCGAAAAATTCTAGAGATTGGGAATCTGGGAGGAGTAGAGCAGATGCGGGGCAGGGTGGCAGAGCTGTCCGGGGAATTCTTTGTTGTTCAGACAGAATCCTGTGCAGTTCAACCACAATTTCTTGCATGTGGGAACAGTGTAATCATGCCTCAAAAATATACTGTGGTGTGACATCTGCATGATTATTGAATGTTTTACTGTATTATTAGTATGGTCATACAGATCTGGGCAAGTAATTCATTAAAACTGATATCTGAACATAATTTATAGGTATATAAATGGCTTTTGCATTTTTCATTTCTCTTCTCTGCAAGTATTTTGGTTGTGATTTAGAAAAATGTTGCAGATGGAGCTTGAAGTAATTTTTAAAAATTTGAGTATAAATCAGACTCCTGTGTTATAAATGACAGCTTTCGTGACCTTTTCAGTCGTTTCCGTGCAAACATTGTGTCCAAAGTGACATGTAAGTGAGGATGACAGAGCAGGGCCAGCCATGTTGGGGTTAAGGGCCAGTGTTCTTCCTCAAAGGAATTACTTGAGTTTTCCCTCTCAGTGTATGCTAGAGTAAAGATGTTTTTCCAAATCATGCACTGAAATTTCGGCAACCAAAAACATTTGGCCAAAAAATTTCAGTTTTGGTCGAAAAACCAAAAAGTCTAAAATTTCTGATCGAATTTGAGATGTTTAACACTAGAACCGCCAGCATCTTTTCAACTTCCTTTAACCGCCAGCTGCAACTTGCTTCGGTATATGACACCTTTTCTTTTTGCTTATGGCCCATTGTGTTAACATAACGTCCATCCACCAAGAAAACAATGGGGCAGTCAGTAATCCTCACAGCTGTAGAACTGCCATCACCCTGAAAAAAGCCACAAAAACCTTATTAAAATTGTGTTTACTTTCACTTTGTATTCCATCTGCTGCCGGGACAAATCGCAATGTCAGGTTGGTGATTTAGTGTTTCACCGGGGTTGATTTATATTAAAACATTGCTTTATATAGTTGTTAAAAAGTGGAAACTTTGAAGAACATGAAATCACCAATGTCCCAAATTCAGTACAAGACCCAATTTATATAATTACACTGAAATGAATACCTAAAGATCATTATAAAAAACTGTTTTGAAACCAAATCTGTTCATATAGATTACGTGTATTTATCCAACATTTTAAACGCAGTCTGTATATTTTATAAAAAAAAATCAGCTTTGATTTCATAAAAGGGCAGCCGCTCTGGAACAAAAAATAAATACTTTAAATTTAAAATAATGAATTAAAAAATAATAAAAATTTGGTGATGGTTGAAAAATTAATTTCAGTACATCACTATTAAAATTGTTGGAATTTACAGACCTTTCATGTGGCTGCACAGAAGCGCGTCCACCAAGTAAAAGTATTCTTCCATTATAACAGCTTTTCTTATCTAAAGACGTTCTTCATTGACACCAAATATGATATTGCTTGAACTTTGTGTTCACTGCCAGTAATCTGCCATTTCCGTCCAGCTGAAGCTTAGATTCCGGTGAGCTAAACTGACATGCCATTACTATAATGCAGGAAGCTGATTGTATGTCTTGTTTTGCCTTTTTCTGTAGAGTGTGCCCATTTACTTCTGGCCCACAATGCACCTGTCAAGGTGAAGAACGCTCAAGGATGGAGCCCTCTTGCCGAAGCCATCAGCTATGGAGACCGGCAAATGAGTAAGCAAAGACCCCCGCTGAGTGTCGGTCAGCAGGCAATAGTTCTTGTTATTGTTGCTGTTGTCATTATCATCGTTATTTTTATTATCAATGTTACGTATCTTTATTATACATATGAGTTCACTCTGTAAAAAAATGGCCCACCCTTGTGAGGCTAAATGACAGGCAGTAGAGTCATTATAAGGTCATTATAGTACCAGAGCTAATGCTGTGCTCTAATTTCATCTTGCTTTGATCTTTTACATAGAGGACAAATTCGGGTTAAATAAAATCTGGAATTTTTCAGCCTGACCCCCCTCACTAGCTGAACTTCTGGGCAACGGACAGACCAATTCAATTCGTTGAATGATGCAGCAGGTTAAAACAGTGGGAAGTCACAGGTCAGGGCATAATCCTGTACTGCGAAAGATATTTTTTTATTCTCTTGTCTTTTGCCTTGCCATTTGACTGCATTTTTCAGAGTCAGCCTTGACGTATTGTGGTAAGGATGGACAATGGCACTTGGGAGTGGATCTCTGTAAGCTAGAGCATTTTCTTTAGGTACAGAATGTCCTTGCACAATGACAACAAAGTCTCCCCATGTGAAAGAGAGGGCGCGGTAAAACCCAGTTAATTAAGTTTGATGGAAAACCATCCATAATTATCCTCAATGGTGAAGTGTATAGCTTATTATATTAATATAATGGATGGAGAGAGAAGTAAAATATAACACTCTTTAGATACATTCATACATTTTACAGTCCCAGACAATGGAAAAGCATGGTATTGATTTTGTCGGTGTGTTCCATGATGTCGTGATGTTGGGGTCTCACATCGCTGATCACATTGTGACGGTGGGGGTGATTATGCCTTTTTCATGTACACAGATATGTGGGGGCTGTAGTTTATTTGCAGCCCCCACAGCTGACACGTGTGAGCACGGCTGCCCAGCCTAAAGCACGGGGTGTGACGGTAAAATAGCAGCTGTGTAATCGCTGCTGCGCTGTCAATGCCTCAGACTGCTGAGGAAGCTGCTTTACGGGCCTGAATTGTAGATGGCACAGATTACACTGGACAGGAAAGTCCGCTTCTGTTATTAGCCCGTTCACTGCTCCTAAACCACCGCAATCCACTTCCAGCTATCGAGAAGGAGCCCTGAACGGGACTGGAGAAATGGTGCTCTTAGTGCCTGCAAGGCAGGTGATTCGTCACTTAAACAAAGTACAAAAAGTGCTTGTATGCAGAATTATGTGTTTTGCATGCAGAAAAACATTTATTGTGAAGGAATTTCAGTGAAAATCAATTAAATGTATAATTTGTACTGTCAAGCACATTGTTTGTCAGATTCAACAGGCGATGTGTGAAAACCTTTGGTATTTTATATAAATATGGTAATAATGTTGTAAAATGTCCATTATTGCAGTCATGCTTCGACTTGTAAACGACTCGCAAGTGCATTAACGCTGATCACCTGGAGCCTGGGTTTGTGTGACTCCGAGCTCAGCGTGTGATGGAAGGAGTGTCATCTGGGTTTGTGTGACTCGGAGCTCAGCGTGTGATGGAAGGAGTGTCACCTGGGTTTGTGTGACTCGGAGCTCAGCGTGTGATGGAGGGAGTGTCACCTGGGTTTGTGTGACTCGGAGCTTGGCGTGTGATGGAGGGAGTGTCACCTGGGTTTGTGTGACTCGGAGCTCGGCGTGTGATGGAGGGAGTGTCACCTGGGTTTGTGTGACTCGGAGCTTGGCGTGTGATGGAGGGAGTGTCACCTGGGTTTGTGTGACTCGGAGCTCGGCGTGTGATGGAGGGAGTGTCACCTGGGTTCCATCCCCCCTCCTCTTAGGAGTTAAACAGATATAAACATTTGCTATAGTAAGAAAAACCATGACTGGTTTGGCTGAATGGCTGTTTGTTTGCAGCAGGCTTTTTGTCAGCTTGTTTGTTTTTATACTAGAACATGGACATTGTAAAAGATGAATCACTTCCACCTAGTTACTTTAACAGGATAAACAGGAAAGTGGCTTTGGCGTGGGAGGGGCAGCTGTGCAGGGCGCGTCCTGAAAGCCCCCACCTCCAGCGAGCAAGGGGACATTCTCAGAGGCTCCAGCTTCAAGTTTCGTTTACACTTACGATAAATGTTATTAAATACACGCCAGTACGTATTTGGCTTAATTAAAGGAAGAAAACATCTGTTTGAAATTCGCCCCCCCCCCCAAAGACTCCTCCATTGTCTTTGTTGTCCTATCCCTCCGTTTTAGGTTTTAAAAGGCAACAATTTTTCCCTTCAAAGCCATTTCTTCTTCTCTTTGTTGGGCCGTGAGTAAGGATGCCAGCTGTCCGTAGCTTTCCATAGCTGCTTTGGGTCAGCACCAGCACTGTGCGCTGACCTGGCTTGCCTTTGTTGCCAGCTTACCTACAGTGTAAAATGCCAGACAGGAATAATACAGCACGTCCTCTTTGACCTTCCTGGCTGTCAGCCAGCAGTGACACACCGATCAGCGTCACCTGGCCGATTCGTGCCACGGCGCAGAAGGTTGTCATCGTGATGTTCATTTCACGATTCCTCTTAAACGGACTGTGTTTTACTCTGCTCAGTTTATGCTCCAGCCCCAGTTATATTTGTATCCATGGAACAAGAGATTGAAGGTGGCGCCTGACAGGTAGAGGTATCTGAGCATTGCTATGTTCAAATTAAGCTTGCTGGTTTCTGCCCTGCTTTGTGGATGCGCTTCTTAAGGGTGGATTGCTGTTGTAATTACACCTGGCCTGGTTGTCTCCTAAGGGTGAGGAAGCTCTACCAAATCTTCTCAATCCCCTTAACTTCCTGCTCATTGTGCCTGACTTCCTTTTGATGTCACCCTGCAGCATTAATGCCTCCCGCACCCACATGCGAGTGCCGACAGGAGGGACGCTGTTCACGGTGCTCGCTTTGTCAACGCGATGCAGCATCTACAAGGACGTGGGTTTTGCTGCCGTTCACGTGGTGAACTTAACCAGGTAGAAAATGTTCAGTTGGGTCAGCTGAGCGAGGAGGGGCCAAAACAGGCTTCAGAGATAATGAATCATCTGTAATTTGTGCTTTTCTTTTTAATCCGTAACGGCTGTGTGCAGCTGTTCAATATTTTTAGGTCCATGGGAGTTATGGGTGACATATGTCTTTTGTACATGAGATTGCAGCTTTTACATGATTTTGTTTTTCTTCTGCTTGGTTTTTGAGCACACAAATGAGCGAGGTACGGGCATGTTTCAGTCATCAGGATCGTTATTAGCTTAGGGAAAACTGACAGTAGATCAGCATGTGGGGCATTATGCAGGGATTAAGTGACCTGACAGCGTTGGGGAAGTTTAAGCTCAGGTGACTCTAAACAGCACCTGTGTTAAGGGCAGATGGGATATTAAATCAATGCTGAATGTATACCATTATGGATTACATGCAGAGTGATATTTCACATTATAATTTATGATTTATGCCTCGTGTAACTCAACTAGTAGAGAATTGTGCTAACAGTCATGGGTTCAAATCCCCAGGTGCACACATTAATCGCATTCCTTCCCTGTACTGCGAGTTGCTTCGGATAAAAGCATCACACAAATGAAATATTAAATGTAAGTGTCCCCCTAAGCAAATTCAGAAATAGAAGCAAAATTTAAATATATTAACAAGCTCTGCCATGTTGGCTGATTTCTAGGGAGCTCGATTGTTGGCTTCAGTGCCAGAGGATGATTTTACCGGCTTTAACAATTCTACTCCGGCATGTGTTGAGTTGCTTGGTGTAGTATCTCTCAGTGATATAGCATGTGAAGTGTGCAATTGAGAGGGAGTGTGACCGTACCTTGCCTAGGTTTCTGTAATCATATCTTGGTGATACAGTCCATTTCCCCCTAAGACATTGCTTTATTTGGTATGAGTCTAGGCTGGGTGGGACTGAACTGCATTCAGCATTGATTAGGTTTATTGACCAATAAAACTATAAACAGTAGCAGCCACGCCTAAAGTCACAATTGCAGCTGTGTTACTGAATCACCAGTGATCAATGAATATTTTGTTACTCCCCTTACTTAGGGAAAAGAGCTCAAGATCCCAAGCGCTTTATATTAAATGTTTTCATGAGGAAGTTGGTCTGGTTTGTTTGACACTGAATCTGCAAACGTTTGCAAAGAGGCAGGCCTGCCGTGGAAGCGGCCTCCCTCCACTGGCTTTAAGCATAATAAAATGGGAAAGCGGGTATATGAGCTAAGGCTAGAGATAAGAAGGATTTATTGTATAAAACTTTTAGTTTTCTGTCTGACCGCTGGCTTAGCATTGGCTCACAGTTAAGCCGCTCTTTCATAAGCTGCCCGATAATGAATTTCCATTAAGCATTCAGTGATATGAATGCCTTCGCCCATGTTTCCTGCTGGGGTGTTCTGTCATTCCCTATGTGATGTTTGCTAGGTACTAATATATTACACTTAGTCTTGTTAAGGAAAAACCCAGGCAGAGTTGTTCACATCCTTATTAAAATTGCAGACCCCCCCCCCCCAAAGCCCTGCAAATTAGGAGCAGCGGTAAATCTCTCTCATCAACAGCAGCACCGAGGTCAGGGTAATGGAGGAGGGAAGCTTAAATTTAACCCAAATAAACAACTGGCCAAAAATGGCTGTAATTGCAGTGTTATCCTTGCCGCTAATGAGTCTTCAATCATGCCATGTCTCATCTGACTGCATGCAGTCTCTATAGCTGAGTGTTTTTTTGGGATTGTTGTGGCCGAAAGCTTGATTTTGCAGTAGCTTTTGTCAAAATTAGTGATGCAAGTCGTGTTTTATTGTTTTCTTTGTGACCTGTTTCTTTTTACATGGCACAATGACATTGTGTGTGTGTGTGTGTGTGTGTGTGTGTGTGTGTGTGTGTGTGTGTGTGTGATATCAGGGGGGTAGGGGACTAATTATTGTAGCGATAGTGTGACAAGGTGCAGGCTGTCTGTTAAGCAACACCTGCATTTGAGCTGCTGGCTGTGTGGGAATACAGTTACTCTGCAATTGTGCTTTTAATTCCTCACCATAAAGTAGAGTGCATTGTGTGTAAGGTTAGTGCTGATTTTTCCCAAGTCTGGACATGGGTAAAAATTATACGAAATGGATGTTTTTAGACTTGTATTTTTTCTAAAGTTTAGTTAATTACCACTTTAATCAGCACAGGGCTACACATGGTGGCTATAATGGCCGGTAATGCAACTAGATTTTGTATTTTGCGGCTAGTTTTTTCATTCGTCAATGCCAGCTGCCTCTCAGAATCCAAGAAAAACTAAAGAATAAATTAAAAAGGCAAGAAAAGTGGCAGCTCTTAATTATGTGCACTCTTAACCCACCTCTGCCTTTCATGCTGCATCATCACGCAGTTAAACCGTGGATCGATCCAGAGCAGTGTTGACAGATTGGGCAGCATTTGTCAGATCGTTGCGTTAGAAACTCTTCACGCTATCTGGCACCCTGTTGCTGAGAGTGTGGAGCCTCGGAAGGGGCATGGGCCTGCGTTCATAGTGGGGTACCGCAGGGTTCGATTTTAGGACCAATATTGTTCCTAATTTACATAAATGATA
>JAODKF010000038.1:23579512-23592790 GCA_026779585.1 Mormyrus proboscirostris | reverse complement strand
AGGTCAAAATTCTGCTCTCAGTTACTTAATTTCTCAGCCCCATGGTTGACAACTCTAGTTCCTTTACGTCTCGTTTCCCCCCACACTTCATAAAATAAATAAATGTGCAATTCAGCTGTTTTTTTCCTAATCCGCCATAATTTCAGAATGTCAGTTATGATAACCAGAGGGTGTTCATGCATTTGTCATTTATGAAATTGCTTCAGAAAATTAGCCCCAACAGGATTTGTATAAGAATCTATAATATGAATTGTGGTGGCCAGGTGACTTTCCCCTAATTCACTGACAAAACTAAAGGGCCAGAGGCTGGTATGAAACAGCCAGTCCACACCCAAGTACACTCATTTACTGCAGCCCAGTGGAGCTTATGTCTCTTTAACTCTATAAATTATAAAGTAACTTGCTTTAAGCTGTGTGTTTTATGAAAATGTGATATGCAGCAAAATCACAGGGGAAGAGCTCTTAAGTAGCACATAGTGCAGTGACTAATTATTGGCCCAGGGGGTGGAAGAATTGACATCAGGGGAAAGGGACAGCTAGCCTGTACTAAAGCATCACATCACGGTCATGTTGTGGTCAGGTCACGGTCATGTCAGTCCACGCCCAGCCACCAAACTACTTCCCCTTATTAAGGGGAAGTGCATAATAGAGAAAGAATTTATAGGCACCGGAATGCTTGAATACTTCTTGATTTCCTATCTTTTTTTAAGAAAAAAATGACTGTGTTGCAGAAGTCACACAATAACACGTACGTGTCTTTGGTTTGTTTTTACGATTGCAGGTTGTCTGTGGACCACTTAGACAGTCTGAATTATGGCTTGAGGTGACTGATAGCACATGGGGAACTGTAACACAACCAAGCGGTCAAACGTACTCCGCAAAAGTTACATTCTGCATGCTCCCTTCATCCTGAAAAGCAGAAGAAGAGAGCTGCAGTTTCACAAGCGTTCACAAGAACTCAGCAGGAGCTCGCCCCCTAGTGGTCAGTTTCATTGTCCGCAGCCTCGGTGCCTTCAGACGGGCCTCGCGGAGCGTGTCCGCACTCGCCATAGCCATCTGGGACAGAGCAAAGCCCATAATAAAGGGATTTTAACTCCAACCCCTAATAATAAAGCCTACAATACAATAAAATAGCTATAAATGTGCCTGTTTGAGAATATCCTTCTATCTATGTCTAATTCAGGAGCTGGTGGGGGGCTGGGGTTTGGTCATTAGAGTGCCAGGAGCTTAAGTGAGCACAGGGAGAGTACACACGGGATCAAAGGCGCCGCCCTGCTGGTTGCAGAGATGACTTTTACCATCGATCCCCTTTGAACACCCGCTTTGAACTGAAGTAGATAAAAAGTTCCCGTTAAGGGCAGGCGAGCATGACAGATTTATTGCAGTGACTGAGCCAGGATCTGATTTGTGCTGTCGTAGAGGAATAACTGGCTTAATTCAGTGGCCGCAGCAGAAGTACCGAGAAATTCACGAGGCAAAGAATGAGAAAGAATGTGTAAAAAGTGCACTCAAGTTAAAACCCGCAAATCACTTCTTCACCCAGGATTATGGTGCAGTGGTCCTTAATTGTGACATTGCACACCAACTGATAATTGCTCCACCTAGTGGTTAGGAAATGCACATTCTTGCCATTGTACCATGACACTCCTTGCCATGGATGCAATCTTTTGTTTGGGGGAAAAAAAACTGAAGGTGTCAATCATGGAAATATATTGTTATAATATATAAGAAACAAACATGTATTTCGGAATGAATGTCGATCTGACGTAAGAATGTAAAATGAAGATGCGTGTAAATCATTCATCAAAAGGTCGAGTTTAATGATGCACAGCCCAGGACACTTGACTGTATAAAGTCTGAGTGCTTGAAACATTGCTGGAATATGGAGCATCCCCAGCGTTTATATAAAAATGTGTTAGGTTTAATTATCATTCCATCATAAACAGAGAGAGTCCTGTTTTACTGGCCCACTCGTGCGTGGTTGCATATGATGTCCTAATAAACAAATGGATTAATCTTCTGATATTATAATATTGAAATATGATATTACATAGGCAAATTTTATTAATGTGCCTCTATTTGAAGAGGGAGGAGTTGTTTCAAAAATTCCTCATTCTTTTTTGTATATTTTTATGTGTGCATTATTCCATTTTGGTTTTTGATTTTGTATAAGTGTATTACTACAGCTAAGGGCTTCTCACAACATCTGTCAACCTAATGCCCGATGTTTTATTGGCTGCTTAGTCGTTCACACACCTAGAGCAAAGATGCAACAGATAAATATAAATAAATAACAATAGACGTGCAATAGTCAGAGAAATATACAACACATATGCTGTATTCACATTACAAGCCTCATTGTTCAGTGCCGATTTTTAGCTCAGGTTGGATTTGCCCGTCTTGACGGTTCACATTCATAAGTACAAGTGACTATAATGTGAACACATCTATCCCCCGAAATGGCAGGCATGCACACACTGATACGTCATCTGCATCATCAATAACAAAAAACACTCAGCGCACACGTATAGGCAAAAAAACCCACATGAATTCTGACCTGACTGTTCTCATTCATGTCACATGACCATGAATTGGATATGTATCTGACCTAGAACCACATATGAAAGGGACTAAAATCTGATTTGAAAAGATCTGATTTCTGTGTCCACGCAGCCCTGAAAACATCACGCCTATGTATGCAAAAAAGTTAGATTTGAGTAACCTCAGCCTGGTAGTGTGAACATAGCATTAAACATTACAACATGGCGCACAGAACTTGCTCTGTACAAGGTCCTTCATGAACTTTTTCATGTTTATTTTTTTGTGATTTTTGTTTCTCTTTTTATTTTAGTGCCTTTGCTTTCCCGAATTTTGCCTTCTGATGCCTGTAAGATCTACAAACAGGGTATCAATATCAGGTATGTTTTTCAAGGATTTCTATACTAGTTTTAGTTCCTACATGTCGGGTAAATCACAACCAATTCAACCATAGAAAATACCAATATGGTGAAGATTTATTTTGATTAAAGACACTGTAAAAATGTTTGATAAGCAAGGGTGAATGATAAGAGAACCTTAATTTGGTTGGTAAACAAAATTCCATATTTTTTTCTACTAAGAGCCAAACTTGCTTCCTGCCTTCTTCTGAGATGCAGGTTTTTCTCCTACCAGACCAAGGCATAGTGTCCTAGTGCTGCTGCTGGAAAAGGAAGTTTGATGAGTAATTGGCTTTGTGGTTGTATTAATAGCCTCACCTCAGAAACGATAGACTTGATAGGTGGGAACCTTCCAGATACACAGGTCTTCAGGGGTCTTCGCCTTCCAGGCTGTGCAGCTGTGCCACCGGCATGCTTTGCTGTATGTTTCCAGTCCTGCCATTTCCAGCCCTGCCGACTTCATTTGCATTCCTTTTGTAAACTCGCCTGCTGTTTAGTTTAATTTGGAAAGAAGCACACCCCCTGTTTTCACCGGCAATGCTGCCTTTCGGCTAAAATCCAGCCTGAATAGTTCAAAGTGTCTGAACTCCCACCCACCCCCCTTGGCCCCTTCAGACTCGACACCACCCTCATAGACTTCACAGACATGAAGTGCCAGCGAGGAGACCTCAGCTTCATCTTCAACGGGGAAGCTGCACCCTCCGAGTCCTTTGTAGTTCTTGACAATGAGCAGAAGGTCTACCAGAGGATACACCATGAAGTAAGAGGCTCCTTATTTAATTGAATCGTTTGTTACCCGATAGCGACACCTTCTTAGCTTCTTACCACCAAGGCTAAAAATTCCCGTGATCCGAAGGTCACTGGTTCAAGTCTAATGAGTAGTGATGTCAGCACTGGGCTCTTAACATCAAGCGCTCCAGGGACTGGCAGACCTTTCCTCCTTGCGTCATTTTGTCTGCTAAATAAATGTAAAATGCATCTTTTTTTTAAGCCATTTGGAACTTAGCACTGGATTCCAGAGGAAAAAAAATGTTGGATCATATTACAATCTTTATTGTATTATAGGCTGTTGTTGAGTATTATTGTTCAAAGATACCAGTCTAATGCCCACAATAGTGTGTCTGTACTATTCTGTGATGTTTCGTCTGTATGGTTAGTGTGATGTTCACTTATGGTGCCCAGTAACATTCTAAGGGTTGTTTTACTACTGACGTGAAGATCGCATTTGGGGATCATGTACCAGTCAAAAATCGAAAGAACTTGTGTTCTATGACACAAGTGTCCCTCGATTGTCCATTGGCCAAGGGAAAAGTAGCAGGAAGTCAGGAAGGAAATCAGGAAAGATTGTATATAGACACTAGGCATGTAATGATGAATCGCAAACCGGTTAAAAATCGATGTAAATGTATGACGATTTAAACCGGCTGGTGTGGAAAATGAATCACTACTTTAGGAGTACTTTACAGTACTTTACTTAACAGAAAAACTGGTGTAATATTACATTTGATTTCACCGGGTCAGTTCGACGTCAGATGTTACTGCGTTTTTACGCTGACGTTGTACATTAGTTTTTGGTTTTCAAAAACACACAGCCCCCCACCCGATGTTAAATCTGCGGTGTGGCAGCATTTTAGCTTTCCGGTAATCACAAACGAAAATGGCTAGAAAAGCACAGGCAAGACAAAAACTGCGTGCAAACATTGTAAATGACTGATAACATACACGAATAGCACAACAAACATGCTTCAGCATGTCCACCGGCATCACAGTCAGCTGAGCGATAAGGGCCAACCACGCAAAAAAGCGGCACATGCAAGCCTTAGTTCATTTATTGGGAGATTTTTTTTATTATTATTTTGATTTGGGATTTTTTTTTAAACAGTTTATTATTTAATTTCGGTTGCACTGTTAAGAAGAGGACACGTTTGGCACAGTTAAGAAAGAAATAAAGGAATATTTTTGAATAAATTTGTCTGCTGCTCATTCTGTTAAAAAATCGTGGGAAAATCATATTGTGAACTCAGAATCGTGAATCGTACCGAATCGTGAGTTGAGTGTATCAATACATCCCTAATAAACACCTTTTATACCCTCTCTGATCCAACTGAAAACAATAATGGTGAGTGGATCCCAAGTAAGGTTGACTGAGAAAGTATACAAATACCAACATTTATATGATACCTCCCTATGGTATTATAAAGACTCCTAGATAGCTGCAAACTAAAGTAAAATACATGTTTGTAACTACAATGCCATATACCTGTCCGTCTCCTTGTGCTGTAATTATGTAGGCCTAATGCACAGTTTGTCTCGGTAAAATGCCTTAATATAACATCCATTCTTCCTAAACATGAGCAGCATCACGCTACACCACCACCCCAGCCCTGGTATCCTGGCATCAAATTACATGGCGGTCAGGCACAGTGACTCAAGAACGTCCTCAGGACCACGGACAGTCCGGCGCTGTGGTGCATCCACCACTGCAGTAGGTGCCAATCAGCCCTAATGCAGACTTTTTTTTTCTTTCAGGAGTCAGAGATGGAGACAGAAGAAGAGGTGGACATTTTAATGAGCAGTGATATTTACTCAGCCACCCTCTCTACCAAATCCATAACCTTCTCCCGGGCACAGACTGGCTGGCTCTTCAGAGAGGACAAAACGGTAGCGAGATTTCTGTGCTTTCAGATAAAATGCCTTTAGCCATGGATATCAATGTTACGTACCTCATTTCCATACTGACCCTCAAAGAATTAATGAAGTCTTCTTTGCGATGTCTCTACAGGAGAGAGTCGGGAATTTCCTAGCAGATTTCTACTCTGTCAACGGCCTGGTGCTAGAGTCCAGGAAGCGCCGGGAACACCTGAGTGAGGAGGACATCCTGCGGAACAAGGCCATCATGGAGAGCCTGAGCAAAGGGGGGAACCTCATAGAGCAGAACTTTGAGGTGAGTCTCAGCAAAGGGGGAACCTCATACAGCAGAACTTTGAGGTGATTTTCAGAAAAGGGGGAACCTTGTAGGGCAGCCCTTTCAGGTGAGTCTCTACAAAGGGGGAACCTCGTAGAGCAGCCCTTTCAGGTGAGTCTCAGCAAAGGGGGAAACTTTGAGGTGAGTCTCAGAACCTCACTTACTTTTACAGGCTACAGCCAGTCTCTCCCTCAGCGTTTTGCTAGTCTTTGACATCCTCTGCTCTCTTATTTTGATGTTTCTTCTCACATATTCAGCTAAGCTGTCCCAACCCAATCCCACGGCCCCCTTTGGGGAAGGTGCAGAGCTTTTCCATGTGTATGACAGAGCTCTCCTGCTAATTGGCATTCCCAGCCTCATAAATTACTGCACACAGTCCTAGTTCAACAATCCTGGTTTTAATCCCAGTTTTCTTTATCCATCTGTCAGTTTTCTGTATGCTTGACTGCATATGTATAGCTGCTGCGTTACTGACTGAGTGCCTGCATCAAGTTTGCACCAGTGGACTGTGGGAAACTGGAAGACTTAATGTTTGTGCTCTGAAGGTCACTGACAGGGGAGTTAAATCATTGTCATGGATGGGGGGGAGGCGGCTACGACAAGTCTGATGGTCTTTGTGCTCCCCTATTCACACCAGCCCTGTACGGCCCCAGTAACACAGGAATGACATCTGCAGACAATCGCCATGCCTGCTCCTGCATTCCATTACAAATCCAAAAAACAGATTATTCTGTATGGGATTTGCAAGAAAGAAAGGCCTTAGACTTACAGCGGTAGCACCTTTGTGTCACTTGGAAAAAGCGCAGACCATATAACAGTGTTTCATTTGTAATTACCTAAGCTGTTATTTAGTGTAATTGGACAGGGCTGGAACAAAATTAATGAACACTAAGAGATCCACTTTAAAACAGATGACAAGGTTGTAGTCTTAAAAAAATATATAAGGTTATTTATCTCTGTATAGTGGGTTTGAATGGACATCAGTAGAGCTGAGATATAAAGCAGGCAGGGATCTGCATACTGTATGTGCCAGTATAAGGTCATGATGCAGCATGAAGAGGATCAGGGTCCCGTTCTTCAGTAGTCGTCTGATTGGACTTCAGCTATCAAATTGTATCAGAGCTTGAAAATGAGTTGTTCAAAAGAAAAAAACGTGATTCTGTTCTGAAATCGGATTAAATCACGTAATCCAGTCTTGGTTTTCATCTGGGTCAAATCTTTAGTATGTGCTTTTCAAAACATTTCATCAGGATTGAATACCTTTGATCCAAAAAGTCAGGATTATTCTGATCCCAGTTGAAGGGTGAATTCAAGGTGGATTTCAGGAACAAACAACTGTTAATATCAAACAAAAATAATATTTAATTGGAACTGTCATTCATCATTCTGTTTTTAATTACAGTGCCACAATCATCAAAAATAGTTTCTAACAATTGCATCCAGAAAGGTCTCTCCACAAATGAAGAAGTTCTATGTTTTGTTAACTATTGGGAATTGTCTTTTTATGATTTAAAAAGCATGTTCAAAGTATCCACAATGCATTTGTGGAAAATGAATATCTATTTGTTAATATTTATTTTTTGTGTGTCAGATGAGAGGTTTGACAGTTTTAAAGAAATTGAAGATAGAAGGGGTTGTTTGTATTATTGTGCTGTTTTCTGTCTCTTCAAATAAAAGCACTTAAAGTGACCCCATACTGGCTGTTCTGCCAGTTGATCTTTACAGTTGATCTGCCAGTTGATCTGCCAGTTGATCTTTACATAGCTAGCAGCCTACATTGTGATATGTCCCATTTAGAACACTGCTAATCCTGAAAAATCTGTATCGCGATCAGGGTGATCCAGTCTTATGCTGCAGTTTAAACTTTTTGAACCAAAGGATCTAGGAGATAAACAGGGGAAACGTAGACACTGCTAAGGTTGCCGGCCCTGTGAATGGCAGACCTGCCCTCTGCTGTGGGTCTGCCTTTCCTCAGGAGCGAAAACAGAAAGTGATAAATACTGATGCCAGTTCATAAGTAGCTCCTCATTTCTGAACAATAGATAGGGTTACCCTTTCAGTTTATATAAATGGTTGTTTGTATTTCAGTGGTATGTGTACTTGAGCGCTCTTAGGTGTGACCGACTCATTTCTGAAGCAGTTTTCCAGCCAGAATGTGCTGATGTCTTCTGCTCTTTTATTCTTACGTCAGCCGGTGAGAAGACAGTCCCTGACTGCCCCATCACCCACCACCATCTCATGGGAAGAGTACATCAATGCAGAGAATGGGAAGTACGTACCGTTTCGGGGGATTTTACCTGTTCAGCATTCACAGACTTGAGTATAACCTTCTCGAGAGGAACGCTGCTGAGCTAGGGGTGATTTGGGATTGGTTGAAAAGACAGATGCCAGTCCCTCACTTCAGTACTGCTTACATGTCTTGAATTCCAACTGCTGGTATTTTATAGGCTCGTATGAAATCCTCAGGTGAAATCAGGTGAAATCCTCTTTTAAATTTAGAAATTTAGACTAGCATTTAGTATTAGCATACTGTCTTATTGGCCTCCTCTTAACCATTGATGTAGTGTTCCATTAAAGATATGGAAGAGACATTTGAAGTGCATTTGAGTACTTCTTAACATTGACATTATTTTTATTATAGATCCACCATATGGGTAGTACATTCCAGCCTTCATCAATGTGTGCTACCAAGAGTGCAAGCAGCTACTTATTAAGACAAACAAATATAATCAGAATTAGCTAATAGACAGTTATCAGTGCTAGTGATAAATTCATAGCCACACCCCTACAGGATCTCAGAGACAGACCAGCCCATGTCATTATTCAATCAGAGACATCCTTATGACATTTTTTTACTGCAGTCTTTAATCTTGGCCATAACGTTGATGCTTGCTTTATACGCCATGACTTGCGCTGGGTATGTTTGAAGGGCTCCCCATCTGGGCAGAGAGCTGGTCTGCAAAGAAAGCAAGAAGAACTTCAAAGCCACCGTTGCTATGAGCCAGGATTTCCCCCTCGGCATTGAGTCGTAAGTGCTTCCCCTACGATCGCTCACCAAACAAGTCTCATTTGTCAAAAATAGCGTGACAGCATCAAGTAATTGTTATGTAACGTATCGCTTTTGACTGCCAAACCTCAATCCTGCCCACCTCCGTTTGTTTAAATACAATGAAGGGCTTCCTTGGTAGTTTTTTGAGTTGGACACTACAGAGATGCGGGTTTGACTCCTGCCCTCACTGCGTGTTTTTTGTGACATTTGGATGTGTTCGCAAAGGTTTCCTTCTACAGTTCAAGAAGGGCTGTGGTCTCTCTAAGGGGTTTCTTTTTGTATTTGTGTGAGTGCATGCCCTTCTTTAGTCCTTGGTGTCATGATGTCTGCTTCCTGGGCAAGCTCCACGCTCACCTGCGGTTATGGACATGAATTATTCTTTATGATGTTTCTCATAACCTGAAAACTTAAACTAAGCTGCCAACAAAGAACTTTCGTTTAGCAGTATCTGAACCGTAAGCAGCAAGGAGATTGCATTTTGATACCTTGTATTTTTCAGCTTGAAGTCAAAGTGCAGGACAAACCATTTTTATGGCATCTCTAGAGTACTTAAAGTTAATGAACTTGCTCAAGGGCCCAATGGCAATATGATTACTAAGAGGAGCTTGAACCAACAATCTTTTGGTTGAGAAGCCATATACCACTCCCTCTGAAGTGGTTCTTTCAGTACCTGTTTATCAACCCCATTTATTCATCTATCCCTTTTGTTTCATTCCCTATAGCCCAGATCCCACATGCTACTACCAAACACTGTAACTGTCTGCAGTTGGGTTTATTTCTCCTGAATATCCCCAAGCCATCAGGCTTGTGTTTATATCATTTCCCCCTCCCCCCCCCATCCTTATCATACTTTGGGAAGGTAAAGTGCTGTAAACAAACACAAGTGGAGGCATGCAAAGAAAAATGCATTTGGGTGGAATCAATCAACATTATCCGTAACATAAAGCTCGCAGCACATTAGGGAGAATGAGCAATGCTGATATGCACTATGGGAGGCTGTAAATTTTTGTGTATGTTAAGCGAAACTGTGAGCAGCCCAGCTAAGGGAAGCAGGCTTATAGTATGTATTAATGACATTTTTACATCTTGCAGAAATGAACTTGCATGGTTGCTGTTTGTGTTAAGAGTGTGTGGCTTCCTGCTCCCTGCTCCTGCTCTAAACTGCTCATACTGGTTACTGAAACAGCTTCAGTTGTAGTTTAAAGTTTAAGTTAAGACAGAATCCAGTAAAACTTGAGTTTACACAGTTGACCCGTGTTTGTCTGCGTGTTTATTCTTCAGGTTACTGAATGTATTAGAGGTCATCGCTCCCTTTAAGCACTTTAACAAACTCAGAGAATTTGTCCAAATGAAACTCCCTCCTGGATTTCCAGTCAAACTAGGTAGGTTCTTTATTTCTGACTCTTTAATGCATGAGGATGAGTCATATGCGCCCTTGTTTTGAGTATTGCTTATTTAAATATATATATATACTATTGCCTAAAACTAGAACCAGTTCATTCTCCACAAAATATAAATCCTTATGTATTAGTCATACTTGACATGGAAAATCATACATGTTTGTTTATTGCTTTAGAACTGCTTTTTATATATTAAAGATTCAAAATTTATTTAATTGATTTATTTTTTATTATTTAAAAATTGTTATAAAAGAAATTATTTAAAAACATTTGGTGGCATTTGCTTCAAGCATAACAAGAAAAACAATAGCTACTGTCAAAAGCAGCTAACAAAGACTAGATTCTTAAGGGAGACAGCACCAATCTGGCCAGTCGGTATAATAGTACATGGGATTTTATATAGTGAGTTGTGACGTTCATAAGCTTCTTCGTTAGTTATGCTTGTGATAGGGGCGCATGGTTGTGATGAATGCCATTGTCATGTATCAGAATAGAATTTACTTCTCCCATCTTGATGAGAATGATGGGATACCTCATATACTACAAAGCCATCTCACAACACCACTGTGAGAGTTATGGATCTTCCTTACCGTTACGTTTACGAGATGCTCTGTCAGCAACAAACATCACATGTTTTGTTCAGTAGTCTGCTCCTTAAAGTGAAACATTGTGGGTGACACTTTTTATTGTGCAGATTTTGTAATCTACCTTATATAATGTGTGTGTGCGTGTATTGCAAACCAACATCATAAAGGAATGCTCAGTATCATGTTTAATGCTGAAATCATCCTGTGTTCTTTCTTTCCAGACATCCCTGTGTTTCCGACCATCACAGCAACTGTAACATTTCAGGAGTTTCGGTACGATGACTTTGAAGAATCCATTTTCAACATCCCTAACGACTACAAAGAGGACCCTAGTCGCTTCCCTGACCTTTAACCTCTTTTAAGTAACGTCTGGGGGGCATTCTAACACCAGTATGAACGTGTATAAATCAATAAATAGAAAGGCAACTCTCTTACAGGGGTAATGACATACCCAAAGGGGTTTGCTGAAATTTTTTAAACACTGTATGTAATGTTACAGGGATTGTGTTGGATGGACCTGTATTGAGGCATTGAGTGGTTTGTGTAAGAAAAATGGTACTGTTCTTATGTCTGGTTTTTAAGGCTGTGTTATGTGTACCGTCAGAAGTTTCCAGAAGCTTCACTGAATTAAAGTAGCATCTACATGCACTACTTTAAATAAGCACTTTGCTGAGCTTCATTCAGTTAGAAGGGGGTCACTTGTCTGTGCCAGTTTTTATTCTTTTGGTTATTTACTTAAATAAAAAAAAGAAAAAATGTTAACATCACAAAATAATGATGACACAACTACAACAAAACCATCTGGATCTCTGAGTTTCAGAATAAAATGGTAGTGTAAATCAAGCTTCCCCCCCCCGCCCACTTTAGCTATTTGAGCTGTATTTAAGCAATACAGTGTCACTTGAGAGAGACATGGCATGTATGTTTTCAAAGCAGAAGGATGTGATTCGGAAATAACATGGAAAAATTAAAATAAGTACAATGTACAATAAGATTTTTACAGGCATTTCCACATACAAGGTGTAAATACTTTTTAAGTGTCTTTCACTTCATTGTTGTATCTGAGTGTGTGAGAGGGCTGATGGAGGCATGCTGCTTTTTACCGGATTGGCTACTGAACTTAATTCACGCAAAGTGCTGATGTGAGTACGGACAGGGCTGACGCAGGAAGCTGCTACATCTCCACCATGGCTCACCCTTCTGTACACTACATACCGCGTGGACCTTCTGGCTGAGTCTCCGCTGTGGCTCAGCAGACCTGAATGAACTTCATTAACATGCAGAACACGCTGCTGTTCATCTCCCAGAGAGAACAGTACCAACTACAGGATCTTCTGAAAACCTCAGAACACTGTACAAACGTCTTAAAACCATCAAAATGATCAGGTCGGTTTATAAATCATCTCGTAGTGTGGAAACTTGAATGGAAACCTCTTGAACTGTAATTTAACATGTCTAATGTTAAATTAAGGTGAAGTCAATAAACGTAAAGTTTAATCCAGACATAGCCATCATCATACATGCAACCGCCATTAAATGACCTTGAAACTAAGCCCTGAACAGCAGGTTCATGATCCCTTTGCACTTTGTGGTCAATAATCTTGACAGACTGTCAGGTTTTGTTTATGCCAGGTCACTCTTTTTTTAACATCATTAATAATAAATGATAACAAACTTAGATTCCAGTAAGACTGCAAAATCGAGAGGAACCGGTCGGCTCCTCTGGACTCCTTGGTGTTGGTATTAATTTATTTTTACTGTGTGCTTTAGAAACTTGATATTATCTTGGTTAATAAAGCACTAGCAGTATTCATGTCAGAATATTTTAATTTTGATTTTTAATTATATTACTTTATGTTTTTTAATTACACATTGGCCTAAAAATATGACCAGAAATATATGAGAAAGCACCATTGTGTGCTTCCAGACCTCACTACTGGATAGTGTGGCAATGTTTCCCAGGCTATTTTTTTTATACTAATAAGCCATGTAATTTATCTTGCATTCTCTGTGCTTGGTGGTTTGTTTTATTTCTTTCTACCATTGCTTCACCTTTTAGGACTTTAAACACACACCTTCAAGTATACTTGTACTGTACCTACATGTAGATTGTACAGTAAGAGCATTGTATAAGCCCGACACACTATTTTCATATGAAAACTGTACTCAAATAAAATATACACATATTAAGACTCTGATTCCTTCATCCGTCGGCTTCCAGCAGCTCCTCCTGGGCAGGGTGATGGTGGTCATTAGAGCAGTGTTTCCCAACCCAGTCCTCAGGGAACCCTGGACAGTCCACATTTTTGCTTCCTCTCAGCTCCCAGCACCTGTACCAGGT
>JAODKF010000038.1:23566380-23578125 GCA_026779585.1 Mormyrus proboscirostris | reverse complement strand
CTCTGAGCTATTAGTTAAGTTCTCCCCAAGCGAGCTTGATGGGCCGAATGGCCTCCTCTCGTTTGTATATTTATGTTTTTATGTTCTGGCATAGGTGGAAAAATGCCGCGTTTTTCTAAAAACAAATAAGTGAAGATTTCAATGCGTGGTTTTTCCATATTATTACCTTTGTAGAGAGACATGAGAGTATCTTTTAATAATTATTAAATGAAAACATGTTTTGAGCTTTTTTTAGTATTACCATGTTTTTTTAGCATCACTTTATTTGGTGCCATAAGGTCCATGTTAAAATCATACATCACCCAGTGAAGGCATTTATTTCAAGGATCATAGCAAATGCTCCACTCCTTCAGAGGTGTATTATTGATACTGTAATGCCACCATCCTTTTAAACAATGTTACTGCACCCAGTATGTTGTGACAATCCCATCATTACAGGAAGACAATTAGATTTGTTTTATATTTTACAGGGACCTAAAATTATATGTACCTGATCACCATAACTTCTCTTTCGTCCTGTGGCCCTAGACCTTGCTGTCACATCCCAGTCATAGGCGTTCCCCAAGACCCGACCACTCATTTTTTCCAGGTGCTGAACGCAAAACTGCTGCCTTTTTAGTTTCTTGCCATCTTAATATAAAGCCTGAACCCAAAAAAACCTCATTCTACCCCGCCATCACCATGCTACATGACACATGTGCCTTCTACATTGGAGGTAAATCACACAGAATATTAGTGGATGTGCTTAAAACTGGAGAAATGTGTATGTTGCTTTATTTCCTCTGTAAAACCAGAATGATTATCACCTGAAAAGACGCTACCACCTATGGCACAGCTTTTGTTTTTTTTTTTTCAAGAAAATTTCAAAAAAAAGTTTCAGCTGACTTTTGTTTAGTAAATACCAGCTGCCTGGTAGGTGTATGTTTATGAACCATAGAGATGTTGAGTTTCCTCAGTCCTAACGAATTGAATTTCGGGTTAAAGCCAGAAAAATAGTGGACTTATAGCATTAGATGCTGAATTTAACATGACATTCAATTGCGAAATACACTTGTCACAATGCATGACTACGTCAACATCAGAGCAGGTAACTCCAGCTGTTATATGCATTATTGGTTATAAAGTAATATTTCTCAGTGAGCACAATTAGGATGGCATGTGGATTTTGAGTGGCTTAGCACAAAGAAGCCATGATACAGGTATTATCCTTATGCGATTATTTGTATTGGGTAATACTGGCTTTTCTTGGATCCTGGAACACTAATATTACCCTTAAAGACCAAAAAGGTAAATATCTTTCCAATCAACTTTTATTATCAAAGATCTTCACTGATGTAACGTTACAAATTATATACTGACAGTGTGGTCTAATTCACGCACAGGTTTCAAACCAGTTTACATAGAGTATTTCAGTGGGAACTGGTATAACTATTAAATCACAAGACTTGATACAGAACAGGTCTGGATTGAGGGTATATTTCCACAGTTAAACTGCATTAAACAGCTGTAGAAAGAATGGTTTCCAAACAGAAATCAAGTTCAATCTATTCTACTTCAACAACCAAAATCCTCATTATGAAATATTTTAATATACAAGTCATTGGGAGGACAGTATTTCATGTTGGTATAGTGCAGGAATAAATGAAGCTCCCCCTGCTCCCCATTTAAAAAAAAAAAAAAAAAAAAAAAAAATGTGCATGGAGACCAAGGCTTATTTAATGAACAGGCTCTGGACTTAACAAAATCAAACCTGTTAATGCCATTTTTATTGTATATCGTTTACAAATATGGATTAGAACCAAAGAGAAAATTTAACATGCACAAGTAATTCCACCTTCTGAGAAATAAACCCACTAATCCTACACTGTCTTACAGAAAGGATGGAAATTGTATTAAAATATTAAAAAACTATACATCTAAATTTAAGACTGCTATTCAATTCACCTGACAGCTTTTGGGTTGTTAAGCATATCAGTTGTTGCTTTTAAAAAGAACAGAAAACTCAAATGATAGGAATACATGAATAATGATGGGGTGGCCCTGAAGCTGAGCCATGGGGTACGCCTTCATTCACTCATGTCCATGTCCTCCTCGTGGTGATCATCACCATTGACTTTAGGCTCCTTCACCACCTCCCCTGCAGTCTCCACTGACTCTTTGAGGTGCGGAGACGACGCCAGGTCAGAATCTCGCTTTTCCTCCCTCTCCTTTTCACTGTCATACCCTTGTTCTTCTTCATCATAGTCCCTGGTTACCTGGAGAAATTAAACATTAAGCAGCACTGCAGGTGAAGTCTGATTCATTTAAACAAACATGGATTATGAGTGTGTTTGCAGAACACCAAATATCAAAATTCCAAAACATAACTTGGACAACTTCGGTATGCTCTGCTGGCAGCATTGTTAAATATATATGCTTCAGAAACTGGGCTGGAGAAAGCGTTATGCCTAGTGAGAAGAAAACTTGGCTTAACTCACAAGATGGAAATGAACCAATAGAGCCTGATAATGGGAGGGGGTGGTCGGGGGTGGAACAAATTTAGTTGAACTTAATGGAGCTTTTCTACTGCCATACATGAACAGAGCCCTATCCAAGCAACACAGCGGAGAGACTAGTTACAGTCCCACTTCGCTTCGATTTCCACAACAGCAGGGTCTGCATAGCAACAGTGGCATAAAAATCAAAAAGATGCTCAATTACGGTTATTCATAGGGTACATCAAGATTTACTATGTGCTAATTCCACTAGCACATCTTGGAAAATGTCTGTTATGTTAGCATGAAATGCTAGCAGAATTAGCTCATTAACTTGCATAAATTTGCATTTTGAATCCATTCCGTTCCAAGCATTTCGACAAACCAGCTCTGTTTGGTCAGACTTTCAGCCCAGCTAGGAAGCACCATGTCAGCAGAGTATGGATCACATCATTTACAATGGAGAACTATCAGTTGTGGTATAACTTGGTTCTTGGAGGCAGTGGAAACATGCCATAAATCTATGTTCAAAATGAGCAGATCAACCAAATGTGGGCAAATACAATTATTCTGACAAATTCACTAGTTTTGCCAGCCATAATATTTATAATGCTGATTATCCAGAACCCCAAAATGGGTCTTCCATTTGAAACCGTATGATTAGGCCCATGAAGATATAAATCTGAATATGGTTTCTGACAGAACACTGAACAATCAAGAAATTGTGTAAATTATATTATTTGTATAGGAAAGGTAAATGCAGTATGTCTGCACATATTAAAAATGACATGCTGCTCATGCCATATCTTGCCTCAAATACATATTTATGCAAAAATGGTTTGGAGGAAAAGGTTACCTCCTCATTTAACAGTCATGGTAGCTGGTCCAAAGGTCACTTTAGAACTTGTATGCAAAAACCAAAGTAACCGTTTCACAGCACTTGACATACCTTAACGTCCCCTTTCTCACTGTCAGACTTCTTTTCCCGTTCTTTCTCCTTATCTTTGTTTTTCTTCTTTTTGCTGGTTGACCGTTCTCTTTCCCCACGGCTCCTGTCTTTTTCCTCCTTTCTCTCACGATCCCTGTCTCTCTCCTTTTCTCTGTCCTTGTCCTTCTTCTTTTCCTTCTTGTGTCTGCAGATCACAAAACAGGAGGTGAGGAATGTGTCCTTTGTTACAGCCACATTAAACAAGTGCTTCACATACAAAACAGAAGTCAAGTTAAAGCAAGTCACTGTCGTGATGCCTTCTACCTCCGCATGCAATCCAATACTCAGATTCATAAGCAGAGTACCTTCTTGGAGAGGGGGACCGAGAGAGCTTCCTCTTTGGAGATCTTGACTTCTTTGGCGACCGGCTGGTGGTGCGGCTTCGCCTACGCCTACTGCATGTAGAGAGATGGCTGCTTAGTGGCTGTGCCCAGGAAATATCAGCTGGAGCCTCAGTCAGTGCCACACTTTCAAAGGGGGGCACTCGTGCCAACACTTACCGGCTAATGCTCCTGGATCGCCGAGTGGTACTATAGCTCTTCGGGGGAGTTTTTGACCGCTTCTTAACCTTCTCTTCCTTTTTTCGATCCCTAGTATTGAACAGAATATAAAAAAAAAGCTCATCAACCCAGGATCCCAGCAGAAAATCAACCATCATGTAAAAGCGACTAAATAAATCACGAGAACACGCCAAAACCATCCCTGGCCCCCGCACTCACTCAGGAATTAAGTAAATGCAGTCCATGTGCTTAAAAAACAATTAGTGACTAAGAACTAACTAGTGAAAACATACATGTTAAATTAACGAGCAAACTGCTTCAGTTACACACGTATAACTCAAAATCACCCTTCAAAAGCAGAAAGTTCAATTGCTTCAAATCAATGCAAGGATAAAAGGCCATTACATTGATTCCTGAAAAGATGTCATAGTTCCATTTTCTCATGTTAAATTCCTCATTTGCTCTTCAGCACCTCCAGGAACCTTCTAACCATTTAAGAATTTTGATTTCCAATTTAGTAAAGTAATGTTAAGAGTTGTTTCTTAAAAACAGTAGAACCAAGACAAAACATATAAATGTGTGTGTATTTTTGGGCTGTGTTCATCAAGACAAAACCAAAGAGGTCCAGGCAAGGTAGCAGGAGAGGGGCTCGTACCTGGACTTGCTACGAGAACGCCTGCCTCTCTCCTTTGAGTGAGATTTTCTCCTCCGGGGACTCTTAGAACGCCTTCTACTCCTTGAGTGCGACCTCCTCCTTGACCTGCTCTTTGATCTCCTGCATACAGATATTAAATGTAACTAGTTTGTTAATTTCAAAGTTTACTTAAATTTCTAGCCATTCACAATTTTAATAAGTCCATCTTCACCTGTGCCGTGACCGAGAACGAGACCTCCTCCGCCTGGATCTTGACCTGGAGCGCGAGTGCTTCCGTTTATCATCTTTCTTGTCTGAAAAGAGCAGCTGTTAGGCTCACAAACAATGGCACAAGAGAGTCATGGTGTTGCGAGACTGTAACCATGATCTCCCAGAATGGCACTCACTTCCAGGTTCGATCGCAGCAGAGATCAAAGACTGTGCTTCTCTGACCCGCTTCATTGCCTCTTCGATCTCTTTGCTGGAGGAATCGGCCTTCAGACCTGGGTTCAGATTCATTCCTGAGGCCATATGATTCAACCTGTAATGGGGGGGAAAATGAAGTAAAATGTCAGGTTTGACAGCGGATAACATCCTGAAGGATATAAGTAAAATAGAGCCTAGAATTAACACACATTTTGACAAATACAGGTGTAAAAGGAAAAATACACACACACACACACCTCTGATTTCTATTGATGCCCAATATTTCAGGGACATGCCTTAAGTATAGAAAACACCATTCAATCAATCTAGCCTGCCCTACAGCATGCAAAGACGCAGTTTTTGAAGCAGAGTGCAGGAAGGGTTATTATACAGTTTCCCATCACTCTAAAACATGCAACGCTTCTAAGCATTCCACATCTAAGGTCCAAAAAGTAGAACAGAACAAAAAAAAAAAGAAACAAAATGTAGTTTGGAAAAAAACATCCAATGTAGAGGCTAGAGCTACAAGGCATACATATCAGTAATATAATAATCTAGCAATTCAAACGGCTATAAAGCCGTGATACCTACTTAGAGGGTTCAAGTTGCAACACAATTCTGTGCTCAAAGCCGCCAGCAAATTAGATACTTACTTGGGATCCACAGAAGTCATAAGCTTCAGAAGCTGATCAGTAGTCATAGACTGTGGAAAGAATAAGGTTTATTAGACAAAGCTAAAAATGCCAAGAGCAAATAATTCAGTAATCAGTAGATCTGTCCAGCTTACCTGGGAATTCATGTTAGACCCTGGCAAGCCCAGAGCAGCAAGAGCAGGGTCAAGGGCAGGACCTCCTAGGGCAGCCAATGGGACCCCTCCAATCTGCAAAAGTAAGGACTCGTGTCTAGATATACAGTAATGCATTAAGAGTCAGTCCTCCTTATAAGGACTGCAAGAATGACTCAAAGATACTGGCAGTAAATGCATCTGATGGCCTATATCTCTGTTTTATAGAATGAATATACGTGATGCAAAGACAGTTGCGCTTGACTAACCGATGCAAGCGGGTTTGGAGTTGGGAGAAGACCACCACCTGGCAGGAGGCCTGCGACAGCATTTGCTGGAGCCAACAGCGACAAAGCTTTGGCCTCATCGGGAATGACCCCTGCAGACAAACAAACAGGAATTAACGGGGGCAATCAAACATCCACGACACAACCAGACACCAAAAAAAGTCAGCACCTTAGACATCTACTCAATCATCCAAAAATACATACGTACGCATATCAAAATTTCCTCCTTTCACATCTGCAAATCTGAAAGTGTTCCCTCATTCTACGCATTATTGCAGAAACACTAAGAGAAAAATAAAATGTCACAATACACACTACTGTGGTTAACACTGCCAAGATTGTATCACCTTGTACTTGTTTTTTAAGTCATGAACCAAACGTAAGCAAGCACAGCCGGAGCTCCAGTGGGGTGTGCTCTCAAGTTTCATAAGACGTTTTATGAACAAGCGACTCGCGTCGGCTGCTTCGCTATAAAGCACACAAAAAAACCAAGATACACAAAACAAAAGTTTATGATTTTGGAGTCAACAGCATGGTACAGTTCACTATCAATGGCTCAACTTACCATAAAACAAAAAATAAACATTTAACAAAATCCTTTTTAATGGGCTTTTGCTGGTTACTGTGCTGCTCCAGACTGCTCCTTACCTGGTACAGAGAAAACTAAGCCACTTCTATTTACCTTTACCGTTTTTTTTTTTTTTTTTTTTTTTAAAGTAAAGTAGTGTAGACAAGACCAGGCATTTGTTTTACATGCCAGATACAAAAGCCAAGAACACTATAGGGGTAAGAGCCAGCAAAAGCCACGGTTATAGCAGCACATGTTCCCAATGCTGAAGACAAAAAACAAAACAAAAGAAAAATGAACGTAATCTTATGAGATGATCCATGGGTGTGCATAAATCTGAAATCAATTTCACTTCAAACACTGTCATCTTTACAGACACACAACACAGAAAGGCCACTTGAGAAACAGGATTAGCTGCTGAAGACAAAACTGTTGGGTGGTATTTTCAGCAGGGCCTGGTATATGACTGGCTGAACCAGGAAAAAGAACTGTAAAACACAACAACAAAAAAGAAAAACCACCGTTAAAAATGGTATCAGACCCTTTGTTCGCGTCATGTGGAGTGGACTAATAAGGACTTTACACCACAATACTGCAATGCGTCAGTGCAAATACCACTTGGATATGCGTCCCAGAGTTTGGGGGAGAGTTTGTATAAATAAGTACAGATTCTGCCACATGCAGCAACTTAGTTTTCACAAAGCACAAATTTAAATGAGCAGTAAATTCCCAAAAAATAGATTTAAAAAAAAAAAAAACCAGCAAATGCATCATCAGCACCCCTGTTCGCGTTGGCGATGTTTACTCAGGGCAAATGAAGGCGGAATAAAATAGGCAAACTGTTTCCCCATACGAACCAGTAGTACTAAAACAAGCAAAACTTCAGTGCACAATTTCAGTATCTTACTCTGCGTGTCCCAAGCTATTTAATTCCAGATTATAAAATTTAATTGAAGGTTTAAAAATATGAACCCATATGAATTCATTTTAAACCAAACTGCAAGAGTTCATATTTATATTTCTGAAAACCACGTGATTCAAATATGCATAAAATATCCCATGTGTTTCCAAAAACAAGTAATTCTATATGGCATACAAAAGTATTGCCATGCTTTCATTATACCAAACTGACTTCTGAAATTTGCTTTATCCCCTGGATGAAAACGGGCTAAAACACAAAAAACAAGAGAAGAGAGTTAAGTGTTTACACCAGGAAAACAGTGGGGGGGCTTGAATGCTTGCTGGCGTTTTGTAATTGTCTACAATCCCCTGTTGGCTGCAGAGGAGCAGTTTCAGTCATCAAGGAGGGGGCTCTGCAATTGCCTTCTCCACTACAAAAATCACACACACAAATAACAGAGAAAAGTTTAATAGTGAATAATCTAAATCGGAAGAGCATGGTTACACATGAAAGCTAGATTCACCCACTATGAGAGTCCATGGCCACAGTCTCACTATGATTTTCCAAGCAAACCCAGTTTCAGACCTTGGTATACAGCATGGACTTACATGCAGCCTAGAAGGCAATTCACAAGTCATACCAGATATATATGGTCCTAAATCTGGCAAAAGCTCATGCAGTATTACGGTTCTGGAAATCTTTACTGAAACATTATAAAAACTACTGCAGCTCCATGAAGGAACCCAACCAGTTGAATGACCCATCCATTTTGCTGTATACCAAGGGTCCATTAGGAGCACTACGGTTCACCCTACAGTTGTGCAATTTTTTTAAAACAAAGATGAACAGGGAAGAGAAAACATAAAGCACCAACCTTCAGCATAAGGGACGACAATCAAGGCTCTGTCCACGAAGACTGTGTTTGTCAAATGCTGAGACACTCCCACCGATTCAGATTCAAGGAACTTTACAAAACAGACACGTGAAGTCACTGGCAAGGGAGAGTCACTGGAAGAAAATACAAACTGGTTGTGCAAGAAATACAAACAGATGGGTTTTGCAGCATGTTTTTACAATCATGAAACATTAAAAAAATGACTATGGCTTTGCATCTTCATAAAAAAAAAAAAACAAAACCTGACAATTCTATTGTGCTGAACGACTTCCAGATCCAGACACAGAAAGCAACCAACTCTCAGATCATGCTGGGTTGGTTTTTTTGTCAATTAACTCCATCACTACTGATTCAGTAGCATTAAATGATCAACGTCACAAACGCTGTGTTGTCTGTCTCTTGTCTTTGCCCTGAGAGCAACAAGATGTCTCAAGCTTCCTACCTTTAACAGCAGTTGCTATGAGGTGCAGCCAGATGTTATTCGACAGGTGAAAAAACAGCAAAAGCACAGAACACAGAAGTTAACAACCTTTTGCCTTCCTAACTCTACAAAATGTATGAATATCCCTTTGATTCGGTAGATATTTGCGCTTGTGGACCACTCCTTGCATTCTTTTTCTAATCTTAAGACAGCACAGCCAGTACAACTATGAAAAAAATCTGACATCTTTAAATGTTCAGAACAAGATTAATTTTAAACGGATCGAAAATCGTGTTTACACAATTAATTCTGAAACGTTTTGCCCGAATTCACAGTACATGTGATTTCCCTGAGGGAAATGATTCCCTTGTCTAATACCGGTTCCTTTACTACTTCGATCATTTCAGAGTTGCTTAATGAGCTGGATTCATATTAAATCACTAGTGAATCGTCTTATTTGAAATAAACCTTTTGGGGTTAAAGCGTGTGTCACACACAAGAGCATCGCTGATCAGCAGTAAAGGACCAAACCGCTGGGCACTGACCTCCAGCTCCAGGTGAACCAAAAAAGTCTCTAATCGACCGTTGGGGCTACCTCCAAGCGGCTTCTCAATTAATCGATTCTGGATTCCCTACGGCTGAACTTCAAAGTTATAGTAAGCCGGCCTCTTCCGTGTCCCTATTCACGTCATCCCTAAAAACATGCATCCGCGGCCACCCTTTAATTACTAAATCATCAACCTAAATAAAAAAACTCCCTACTAAAAGTCGGTGAAAATTTATAGTGGGACCGGCACCCTCACTGGGGAAAGATAAATTTGGCTAATTTATCAAGCCGGTTATGTAACGGCATTATAGAGAATTCAAACATGGCGGGCCACCATGCAGCGCCGCGGGAGGGGCGCAAACACTCAGCACCCGCGATTTAACCCACGAATAAAGGGCTGCTTCGCCTGCTTGTGGGGAGCGGCTAGTTTTAAAGAGACCCCCGGTAAACATATTTTCCTTACCACACTGGGTTGATACATGTACAATAACTACTATAAACTAAGCAGCCCCGGGAGCGCCGCGTCGGTTTTGGCGCAGTCCGTCCGCGGCGTTATCGAACCCGGTCTGAACCAGTCAGCCCGGGCGAATGAGGGCAGCTCTAACCAGATAATTAATCAGTAGGCCCCATACGGAAAGGGAAAAAAGTCGGACCGTGCCGTTTTGGCGATACGTCGAGAGCCGAAATGCGGATGCCGAAGCGGAAGAGGCTTCACAGGGGCGAGTAGGCCGAGTAGGCCCCAAAGGAGCTCCCAGTCCCCGTCCCCGTCCCCATCCTCCGAGACCCGGCCGGTAAACGCGCAAAACTATCGGCCGCGCAGCACTGTGGACGTCGGCTGAGCTCGCCTACTTACTCCGGGGGGAACAGTTTGAGCTCCTCGATCTTGCCCAGGAAGCTGAAGAGCGTCCGCATCTGCTCCGAGGTGGTGCTGGGCGACACGTTCGTCACCTGAATCACATTTGTATTCGTGTTCATCTCGGCGCCCTTTTCTGACGTCTGTTGCAAACAAGCAAATGTATATATGTGTATAGCCAAATAAACCGTTCACAATGCAGGAATTGCGTTCAATAAGACCACCGCATGTGGAGGGGCCAGAACTGGTATAACCCGGTTCACTGCGAGCTCATGCTAGCCCCGCCGCCATTAAGCCACTGCGCTCGTCTCCGTCACCATCCGGGTGCGCGGAAAAAAGGAGCGAAAGCGCATGCGCGCTGCAGGCGGACAGCAGGCTGCAGCATCCATATAATATAATACAATATATCATATAATATAGGAAGCGTAACGTTTGTAGTTATAAAATGCTTACATGTAATATTAAGGTAATACCTTATTTAATCTTCTGTATAAATATGGGATTAAAAAACGTGTACTTAATTCTTTAAAAACGCATAATTCTGTTCTATCGTTAATCGAGATGTAAATATAAGGGCTGGCTGATGAATGTAGGGATCTGATGGTTTCTTCCATTCATGATTTTCAGAACAATACAGCTTTCTCTTGGATAAGTGTTGATGTACTGTATGTGCCCTTACAAGTGTGAATTGCAACGTTTCCCAAGCCAGTCCTTGGTGACGGTCCGCGTTTCTACTCCCTTCCATGTTTTTTGGACTGTCTGCGGGTCTTCGAGGGTTGGACTGGCAAACATTTTATTGGAGTATCTTAACTCTGAAAAATACCAAAGTCAACACCATGGCAAAATCTGACAGAGAAGGTGAAGTGTGTGTGTGGGAATGTATATATTACATTGTATAGGTATATGTGTGAGTATGTGTGTCTGTGGGGAGGATGGTACATATGTACTGTAGCAAATGTCCCCAAAATAGGACAAAAACACTTTTAGTTCCCCACAAGGAGAAACTCCATCCATCTATCCACCCTTCAGCTGGTCTCTTTTGATGTGGCATAGCAGTGGCTCTACTTTGAGCTCTTCCTGAATGTCCGAGCTCCTCACCCAAGCTCTAATACTGTGATACAGGACCCAACCCATATTCGAGCCGTACCGTGAAGAGACACTAGTTACAGTACAGTTCCAGCTTGCTTCGATTTTCCGCTGCAGAAAGGTTGGCTCGGTAATGATTTGTTTGCTGAGTTTGGAGGGTGACAGTGATGTAAAACCGAAGAGACTCTTCTTTACTGTTCACATGGTGTACATCATGATTTACTGACTCCTGTTTACTGTTCACATGGTGTACATCATGATCTACTGACTCCTGTTTACTGTTCACATGGTGTACATCATGATTTACTGACTCCTCTTTACTGTTCACATGGTGTACATCATGATCTACTGACTCCTCTTTACTGTTCACATGGTGTACAT
>JAODKF010000038.1:23537870-23558228 GCA_026779585.1 Mormyrus proboscirostris | reverse complement strand
GTATTTGCCAAACATATTTTTATAACAACTTCATGTTCCCTTTTTCCCATGTTTCTCAGATATTTTTAATTCCCTCACCATACAGATAAACTGCATTGAAAACTTTAAAATGTAACTCACGGTCGAGCACTAAGGGACCGACTGCCTAATTTGAAGCCTTTTTAATATTCATAAATTCGGCGATATCTGATTGGTCGGATAGTGGGATGGCACGCGGAAACTAATTTATATCCCTGAATACGCTACCGTTAAAACACAAATCATGTAGCGATTCATTTATGGATATTAATAAAACATTCTTTTATTAATGAGCCATCATGCATCCTAATGAGCCACGCTGCATCCTCAGCCATCTTACGTTTCAGAATTTCGGGAAATCTTACTTCCGGTGGAAGTGGCGGGTGTCGCGATGACGTCACGGTGGATATTATACCGTGATGCTCTGCGCGGTAGCGTGCGGCGTTGCTCAGCTGGATGCGCTCATGTGGCTGCAAACACACCCTTCTACGGCTATGCTAAAGCGCAGTACTAACTAATCATTGGTTACTGTGTGTATAAATAAACTATGGTATATAACATATAGCCAGTATAGCAGGATCAGATCTGTAAACTGCAATAAATACAACGGCAACGACGCAAATATCTCGACAACACTGCGCTAGTCAGCCAGCCAGCTTGGGCTGGGTTTGTCATCTCTAAAACTGGCCATTACCTGACCCGTGGAAAAACATGTCGCGTTTTAAATCTGGTGCTAAAATAAACCCAAAATCTGGTTTTGCCAAGGAAAAAGAGTCCCCAGTGCCTCACGGGTTACTGAAATCGGCGAGAAAAAGTGGTCAGCTTAATCTATCTGGACGCGGGTTAACTGAAGGTAAGGGGGAGGGAAAGTGAGCTGACTAGTTGTTTGTTCCTGGTGGGTAATCTAGCTAAACGTTGCTTATTCGCAGGAGTCATTGTCTCCAGTCGCATGCTACCTTACTGGTTATTATATAATGTGTCCAGCCCGTGTCTTGCCGGTTCATTATTAAGTATAAATAAATATTTATTTATACTTGCATACGTCGTCTTAGTGTAGCCGTTATCTTGGTAACTAGACTAGGATCTGTAATAGATACTTTTGGGACGTGTGTGAGCGGCTAATGTCTTTACTTGGGCATACAGCCACACTTAGGGTTTGGTTATGTTACTTCTGCAGGATTAAATAGCTGTACTACATAATGTTGTATATTAGACATTTGTGGTCTTTATTTCGTAATTAAATACTCCTATTGTTGCAGCGTGCAAAGTTCACTAAGAACAGCTCGTTTTCCACCAATCTTCACAGACGGACCAATGCAAGCACATGTGTTGCTCTGTTAAACGAGAAATATGTATAAATATTATATGTAGATGTTACGTTATAAATGTATGTCTCTAGGTACCCAGTTTCAGTTCCATAATATAGGTGAATATAAACATCAGTATAGTGGGCTGGCAATGGTTCTTATAGGATAGTCACTGTGCGTGCTGAACTAAAAGGACAGTTAAGTTCAGAAGCACAGGAATTGGGGTTGGAAGGGCCAGTTTGGTGTGCCTTTAAAAGATTGAGTTTGGTGGTATATTTGTGGGATCAAACGTGTGGTGTATGTAAAGGAAGACCTCAAATCCAAACTGCCAGCCTGCACAGCAGAAATATATCAGCCAATACCAATGGGGTGCTGTACCATATATACAACCTTTTTCAGTTAATCGAAGTGGTAAAACCTGGGAACCAGTTCATGGGATTTCAAAACCTCTCTATATCTGCTAATAGTAAAATTGTAGTAACCTTCTATTTTCTATAAATTTGTTACATTTATTTACTTATTTGGCAGATGCTTTTGTCCAAAGCAACATACAAGTAAGGATTAGAGATCAGGGTTAGCCTATCCCTAAATCTGGGCTACTTGTGACCTGGTCGGGGGGGCATTAGTACCCTGATTAGATTATTCATCCACCTACAACAATGTTCAAGGCTTGCTCTTACAGTGTATATTATGTATTATTGGTGTTTTTTTTTTTTTTTTAACAAATTGTTGCATATGTTTAGAAATGCATGGTTAAACATTTGGGGGTGATGTGTGGCCCAGTGGGCTAAGCCTCTGTACCTGTGCTTGGAAGGTCTCCGGTTCATACCTGGCCTCGGCAGAACAGTCGACTGTCCCTGGGCACTCGTGTAAGGCTGTTAACCCCCAGCTCCCTGGGTGCCACAAAATGGCTGCCCCCTCACTGTGACCTCCATGATTGCCCTCACGAGCATATGTGGCTGTGTGTCACATGGGGAGCAAGATGGAGGGGGGCAAGAATTTCCCTACAAAGGTTAATTAAGTATTTCTGATAGGTTTATCTGCACTGGGCAATGTAATAATTACAAATGTCTTCTCTCTGTAGTTCCTCAGAGTGTATGGAGGCTGAATATTGATACCCCACAGGAGGCAAACCAGGACCTGTCTTTTGGAGCCGCGGATCGATGGTGGGAGCAGACTGACCTAACCAAGCTGATCCTGTCTTCAAACAAGCTGGAGCTGTTGTCAGAGGACGTCAGCTTGCTGGCTGCTCTCGTGGTTTTGGATGTGGGTACCTCTCACATCAGCGTCTAAAGCAGGGGTGGCCAGTCTTATCCGCACAGGACCAGTGTGTATGCAGGTTATTGGGATAACCTTTAGGTCAGCTGTTCAAACCCAGGCGTGAGGACTCGTCAGCCAGTCAGTCCTCCTGATCTAATTACGGAATTACAGTGAGAACCCGCATACCCAATGGCCCTTCCTGGATAAGATTGGCCACCCCTGCTTTAAGGGGTATCTCAACACCAGATGCCAGTAACCTAAAAACTGCCTTATTTATCTCAAACTGCTTGGACCAAATCAGATATTTACCTTAAAATGTAGCTTTAAAATACTTGTGTTTTGTGTTTCATATTGTCGGTTTTTACAATTTTACTAAGGTTCATGACAATCAACTCACCAGCCTTCCAAAAACTATCGGAGAGCTGCAACAACTTCAGAAACTAAATTTAAGGTATTTCTTTTCTGACATAATACTTAAGATGCTTAAAACTTAAAAATAAAGTGCTATATTTAATTAAACTTTAAACTTTTATCCATTGCAATACTTAAGTAATGTTTTGTCTCAAATATTTTTGTCTATTAAAAATAGATATGTATTTGAAGGATATAGCTTGTATGGTTTGTTACTTTAATAGATAAACTGGTTTCATTTTTCCCATTTTTATTTCAAGTGTATTTGTCATGTGTAATACATGACACACACACACAGCAGTCCAAAGGAAAAGGCTTTACATTTCATGGTTTCTTGTGTCGTCCCTAAATCATAATGTCCTTCTGTTCTCTCTTCAGCCATAATAAGCTGAGGGAATTCCCAGAGCAGCTGTGGAGCCTGACGAACCTTCATAGTCTGCAGCTGCAGCAGAACGTCCTGGAGGTGCTTCCACAAGGAGTTGGGCAGCTGGCTAATCTAGACGAGTTGGTGAGTCCTATTGAGTGCAGAGATTCCCCTCACCCAGATGAAACGTTGGTGTGGGCTGTGCAGCAGAGTGCCCACTTAATGTCAAATTTTACTATCCAAAATAATAGTTACAAGATTTATTACTGACCAACATTAAAAACAAAAATTTGGATGAATGTTTTATTCATGTGTGAAATTATTAGAGAATATGCAGTGTTAGTGAAGTGGATAAACTAAGGTTTTATTTCCCTTTAGAGACAGATAATTTTCTGTTTTGTTCAATGACTATTAATTGACAGTGGAAGAAGTAAATTTGGCTACTATTATGAGAAGATTGAGGCTTAATTACGGTTGACAGTTCTTAGAACCAGTGTCAAAACAAATTCTTCAGATCTATCTTATGGATAGATTGCTTCATATAAAATCTCCGATTTGAGTGATGCTGAGCTCAATTTAAGGTTCATTTTTGTCTTGAAATAGACAGAAATTGCCTCAAAAAGGGATGCTTGAAGGGAATTTGTTCTAATGAACATTTCTCTGGTGGGGGTGGAAGGATCTCTCTGGGAACCAGCTGACGGAGGTGCCTGACAGTTTGGGAGGCCTCAGTAACCTTGTGAAACTCAACCTCTCCCACAACAAGCTGAAGAGCCTTCCTCCTGGGATCAGCGGCATGATGAGTAAGTCCTCACAGTGCAGAGCCAAAAGCGCTGCATCCTGGCAGTATCTGCCATGCTAGTTATTCATTTTGAACAGACTGACCAATAAACGGGGACACTGACTGAATTTAGATGGACAGTCGTGACAAAGTAGTAGATAGAGTAACTGTCTGTTTTTATTAGGTTTCACCATTTCAGGTCTCACATGAATCCATGTTTGTACCATATGGGTGGGTCAGTGTTGTATTTTTCCTTGTGTCCATCCAGCTGCATATTAATGTTTTTTGTTTTTGGAGGATACTTGTTTTGTATTGCCCGGTTTGTGAAAATGGGCATGTTGCATAGATCTGAAGCTCCTGGACTGCACCCGCAATCATCTGGAGAACGTCCCGCCGGTCTTGGCTCACATGACGTCTTTGGAGCAGCTCTACTTGAGGCACAACAAGCTGCGTGTGCTTCCCGAGCTCTCGTCCTGCAAGATGCTCAAGGTGTGCCCTACTGCTCGCGTCTCCCCTAACTCAACTGAGCCTTTTCTAGCTTCTTTTTGAACCACATGTCCAGCGTTATTGAAAACCATTTTAGCAAAGTTAGTGAACCGGTTAGCATAGTCAAGGTCTCTGACAGTGTTTGATGTGATGACGCCCTTAGATATTGATTGAACCTGTATGTAAAACTGAAACCTACATTTGTTGTTGTTTTTTGTTATTCCACTGTCTGCTCAGGAGCTGCATGTCGGCAACAACCAGATAGAGTGTGTGGAGGCTCAGCAGCTGAAGCACCTGACCGCTCTTAGCGTCCTGGAGCTGCGGGACAATAAGGTAAAGAGCCTGCCCGATGAGGTCACCCTGCTGGAAGGTCTGGAGCGCCTGGATATCTCCAACAATGACATCAGCAGGTGTGCAGGCCAGAGTCTTCCAGAAGACAAGTACACTGTGTACTAAGTTCAAGGGGCAGTGCAGCCCTTATTGTCTCCTTTTAGCAAAACTGAAATGTAGTAACTCTGTATACTAAATGTGAAGCACTTATTTTTATGGTCTTCTGGCTTTTATTGTTTGACCTTTTTCATGCCTTTCTTGTCATTGACTTCCTGTGCTGAGTCTTGGTTTCCTCTTCGTCTTGCCTGAGTCAGCCTGCCATATGCCCTTGGCAGCATGAACAAGCTGAAGATCCTGTCTCTGGAAGGCAACCCTCTGAGGACCATTCGCAGAGATCTCTTAACGGTCAGTAAAGGCAACGATTCACATCTAATCGTCTACAAAGTTATATCTTTTGTATAAGTAGGACCTTTTTTGTCTGCAGTAATTATACTTTAAGTATATTTACACTCATGAAAATTTGTGCATGGGCTGCTGATGTCACAGACGCTTTGCCTTTCAGAAAGGCACCCAAGAGCTCCTGAAATACCTGAGGGGGCGTGTTCAAGGTACGGTGATGCATCCATTAAGCTATTCAGCTATTTCTATGTAGCACATTTAAAGATAAAAATCATTCAACTGAAAAGCCACATGTATATCCCTGTAATGTTATTTAATACTTTATCTCTTAGCTGAATGCTTCACCCAGAATAAATTGCATTTCTTTCATTTATTCATTAAATAATTTTGTTAGTTTATTGCTGAACAGCAGGTCTGTCGTGGTGTAACTGGAAATCTATTTATTCACAAGTTGTTTTGATGAAGTTCTGCTTTTCCTACTGCTTCATTGGGCCTGATTTATACTTGCAAAATAATAAAAAACATATAAATGATTATATTATGCATATTAGAACAGCCAGATGGAAATCCCCAAGATGTCCCACAAACTGCAATGACACTTCCAAGTCAAGCGAAGGTCAACATTCATGCCATAAAGACACTGAAGACATTGAACTACAGGTAAAATACATCAGCCAATTGCAGGTTCACCTTCAGTTCTGTTTGCAAGGAATGTTTAATCTAGCTGGAAGCACATCCTTTTTTTTAAAAAAAACATCTTTTTCCCATCTCTGAGTAATTATCTCCTCACAGAGGGGAGTGAGAAGAGTTTTTTAATAAGTCACATTTCGTTTATGAACTGCCTGTTTATAGCGATAAGCAGGAAGCTTCAGTTCCTGATGAGGTGTTTGACGCAGTTGGAAAGGATCCCATTTCCAGTGTGAATTTCAGCAGGAATCAGCTGTGTGCATTGCCAGCCAGGTACTTGGTTTCCTATTCAGGTGTTACCCCCAGTGGACAATGTTAATAATTAATAATACAGAAAACCACCACTCTGAACACACTGTTCTCAGTAATGCACTCAGTCAAGATCCTTTAGTATGACTTTCTAGACTGTTATTTTGCAGTTTGCTGGTGCGCTGCCTTTAAATCATAGCCTTTTCCCCTCACATTTCGTTGTTAAACTGCTCTTCTCCCTTTTAAACAATGAACTGAAGCTGCTGCTGTTAGAATTTTTAGTCACTAGACTTGGAGGATTTTAACAAATTCAGGTCTGTATCCCTAAATACTTCTGGTAGGGAACAGGTATTATGCAATGTCTCCTGGGCAGAACTGGAAAGTTCAGGTCCAAAAAGTACAAATCCAGACCAAGGACTTGTTTCAAACAACTAGTTGAGTATAAAGAGTTAGTTACAGAATACTCCACTGCTTGGTTGAAACAAAATCTTGGTCTCAGTCTGTACTTTTTGGACCAGAATGTTCCACTTCTGATACTGGGCTAAGTATCTCAGTTCTAGGGCCAGGATGGTATCTTTAATGACCGTAATTTGAATTGTAAACCTCGGGGTTTGTGTTTAACCAGTTGATTTACAGATTTGTTACTGCCTTTGTTCCCTGTTTCGCTTAATGATTTTTCACTGGAGCAAAACGGTACCATGCTAAATGCTTCTATTGATTTCAAGGATCATGGAGCTGAAGGACACAGTTAGTGACATTAACCTAGGGTTCAACAAGCTGACCAGCATCCCAGTGGAATTCTGCATGCTGCAAGGCTTGGTGCACATAGATTTCAGGTGAGCACTTTAGCATCCATGTCTTTAGAAGCACTCACGGAAAAACTTTTTCATGCTTGTTTATTCAGAAAGGACCACAGACGGCCTTGTTGCTATTAATATGCCACTTTCAGCTCTGGGGGTTCCCAGTTTTCCCCAGTTTTCCCATAAACATGCATATTTCAAATTTGGCATTTTTTAAACAGTCTTTCACTTCTTGCATAATGAATAAGAATGGAATGACTGTGCAGTTTGTTGTCTTGCACCATGTAATTTGAAGATAAACAGACTGTAGGGTATATGGTGATAACGTGTAAATTACACAAGAATCCGAAAACATGATGCATGTCACACAGAACATGACACCATTTATAAGTGTTTACTTCTAGTATTATTACCAAAGTTTTTTTTATTTTTTCTTTTCTGATTGCTCTGAAATAATAAAATAAATTTCCTTACCATTTTCATCACTTTAGAAACAACCTTTTGGAATCCCTGCCTGAGCAGCTGGAATCCTTAACTAAACTCAGGAGTGTAATTTTATCCTTCAATAGGTAAGCATATAGCACAGTGCCCATGTGGGTCATGGTGAAAATGCCTGACCTTGGATACCTGATAATGCTGCAGGTTTAAGGTCTTCCCAGAGGTGCTGTACCGGCTTCACACCCTCGAGACGATTTTAATCAGCAACAATCAAGTGGGCAGCATTGACCCCATAAAGCTGAAGGATCTGGAAAGGCTATCCACCCTAGATCTGCAGAACAATGACATCCTGCATGTTCCCCCGGAGCTGGGACACTGTACCAGCCTGAGGTAAGAAGAGCTTCTCTGTCTACATGATACCGCAGGGCTGCACCAATAGTATTAACCAATTTTCCTGATGTAGTGTCTTCTTTGACCTAAAGTGGAAAACAGCAGCAGCAAGAGCAGGAGCATAAAAATGAATATGTGAAAATCACATGCATGCCACACCATTGTGTACGTCCTGTTTGATTATGAAGTGTACGGGGAGAGAGATGCAAAACTCTGGAAAAACAACACAGATGTGTTTAAGGCAAAAATCATCTGCTTGGTGCAGAGGTGTAATGTAACAAAGTAGGTGTAAAATAACAAAGTTGCTTTCAAAATTGACACCAAAGTTAGAAGCACTAGAACCACAACTGAAATAATGGTGATAATTGCATTGGACGATAGTTTTATTCAGCTCAATCTAACTATTGCGTGTGTGTCCAACCATGTGCATGCAATGTGATGTTACAATATACACTGCATCCCCCACACCCCAAATTCAGTCCCCCCCAAATTCAAACTACTTCCAGCACCACTACCACTTCCAGCCGGCAAAATGTTTGAAGTTTGTTAAATCTGGCCTGTAGAATAATCTTTTGCTTTCCGCAGAATAAGTAATTCCTCTAATCACTGTTAAGCATGGCAAGTTTCCCTGCTTTTGAGTTTCCCTTCTGAATTAAAAAGAAAATATCCATTTAATGCTGCAGTGTAACTCACAAGATTTGTATTACTTGGGTAGTATTTTACGGGCTTACTTTTACGGTTACATTTCTGTAACATTTTAGTATGCATCTGTACTTTTTTACTTGAGTATGAACTGAGTACTTTTTCCACCACTGGCTTTGTGTCAAACACAAGTTTGTCCCTTTTAGTTGTGAGGTACATTTGGTGACTGTGGCATAGAGGCTGTTTTGGTGTTGCTGGCTGTGCTTGGTGTGGGTTTTCTGTTACCGACTGGTCTCTGCTGTTACTCTCTCACCTAGCAATGTGGCGGAAAATGGGAACTAATGGGGTTGTGTCTATGATGTTAGGGAGGGTTGTCTCTGTAAGAGTAACTTGAGGAGGATTTGCAAGAATGTTTAAATGGTTAAACCATACCTCTCACTGTGTATAACATCATATATCCCTACTGTTTTAGGGATTTCGCTCTCCTGTTTGACTGTTTCTGTTTAAATCCCACCACAGGGCCCTAATGCTTGATGGAAATCCCTTCCGCCATCCTAGGGCAGCGATCGTGGCCAAAGGGACAGACTCTCTCCTGGAGTACCTGAGAAGCAGAATTCCTTCCTAGAGGTCCGTGGCATTAGAACCATCGCCGCCTCATCCAATTTAGGGAGAGCGACACACAAACTTTGTTCTGTGCTTAAGATGAAAAAGATTTTCAAATGTTTTTTGACCCCAGAAGATTTACGGTCGCGCCTGGGACCAGGCAGCACCTTTTCCACACTTATCATTCCTGTGCCTAGGTGCCATGTTTCCCTTGGCTAAAACAGTCGAGAGACACTTTTTTTCTTTGTAGCCAATATTCATATTTTAATTGACTATTATAGTCAGAATTCAATTGTGATGAGTCTTGTACATGGTCCAGATTTTCTATGAATATAATCTTCATCGCACTACAGTGGCCTGTTTGATGGCAAGTGCTTTTTCTCTAATTTCACACTGAACTTGCAGTATCTCACCCATTTGTTTTTACTCTCCTGAAGTGGACTAGCCAACTTTTAGACAGACAAAATACTGCCAATTCCAAGGTGTCCTTGTGAGGATGAGGTGATTTTATACAACAGGCAAAATCTTCAAACATCCCGAACAGTCTGACGCCAGTGTTCTGAATGTTTGTACCACTGCCTATATGTTTGTGAATGTGTATATTGTAGTGTTGCCTGCTTGTTCTGGCATATGAAGATAACATAAACATTATGCTTGCTAAAGTGGGTCTGTTCTTCCTAAGATAATTCTCCAATATGTCTATTAAAATAAAGATGCAATGGTGCACTTATAATGGTTCACAGCCACAAAGTATATCAGTCATTTTTCACTGTTTCCACATAGAGTTTTGTTTATTGCATAATCGTCAGCTCTTGGTTGGAGGGACATCAGACATCCTGTAGATAAGAATTTCAACTGATCCACTTAAATTCAATAGCATCTTAGTGCTTTCAAGAATGACAAGCAGCTGACAGACCTCCCTGTTCCTGTGATATAAACATACTAGAAAATTATTCCCGATGTTTTGGTTTACATAAAAACAAGACCTTTACAATAAAATGTTTTTATTATTTGTACAATAGACTTTCATACATTATTCAAAACACTTCTTAAATACTGAAAAAATTGTACTGTATCTCCAAAGCCGAAAAATGGCTCCGGTATTTTCTTCACAGCATTTTTAGTTTTTTTTTTTATTATTTTTTTTTTTCCTCCATAATTTTATAACAATTTCTTGGGTATATACAGATAGCTTCTGCAAAATGCATTCTAGACACAGAATATATATGCTTTACCAATTAGATATTTGTGTCAATACAGAAATAAAACTGGAAGGTTTAAACTTGCATGTGCAAATCAATAAACAGGATAATTCTCACTAAACCTCTCCAACTAAACATTTCTTCTGTTAAAATTACTTTCTTGCACAAAAAAAATGAAGCAGCATTCAAATCCAATAAGTCATCATACTGCGAAAGCTGAGTACATTCACAATCTATATGAATAAATTAAAATGTTTTCATTCACAGTTATTTACATTAATACTGCAATTAGACCGAAAAGTACCATATATTTGCTTTTTATATATGTAATTGTATTGTAAACACATACAAAAATGACCATTTTTATATTCATGTACATATATATATTTTTGTATAACACAAATTCACAATTACTGTAGAAATTAATTTTACAAGTTAAATACTACAGCTTCCCCATATCCTGAATTCCTTTTTCCATAGTTATAGAAATCTGAGCAAAGCTAAATATATCAGTATATTACAAATAACCTGAAAATGTTTAGTAAAAAAAAAATAATAATAAAAATGAAATTTTATTCAGGTTCACGACTCAACCCTTTAAATTAAGCATTGTTAATTTATCCAGTGGTAGCTTTCCTTAGCTAGGTACACAACTCTCTCTAGGAGTACAGGTTTAGTGTGTTCCGTTCTGTATGATGTCACCTTAAATGCTACATTTGTATACATTTAAAATATGGAACATTTTCTGGGTTTCATCAGTGACAAACCATCGATAGAGAGACTATGGCACAAATTGTCACAAACGAGCTCCCTCTGCATTTTAAAAACTATTTTTCCGAGGAGAAAAATCCTTTAGCATGTCTACTTAAAAAGACAAAAAGCCACATTTTAATAAGTCAAGCATGTGAAAGCATGCTACAGAGCTTACACTGGAAATCAATTCAGTACAATGACAAGAAGCAGTGTGGGTGTGTTTTTTTTTTAAAGAAACATTAAAACTTATTTGTAAATAGTTTAAAATGTACAGAAAATTACTAGCAGCACGACATAATTTCAGTAAATCTTGGTAGGATGTAAAACACGTAATACAGATTTAAATAATACACGTGAAATTATAAAATTGCATTTTACTTTTCTGGCTTCAGAATGACTGTAAACGTTCTGCTTGACTATTTCTGCTTTTAATTAGCGTGTTGACCGTCCAACCTACGTGCCAATTGATATGATCTTACGGTCATATCCAAACCTGTGGAACATTATGTGCTCTATGCACCTGCTAACCTTTTTATAGCTCTGCACATGCAATACTATGGTTTTTCATGAGCCTCCTGCTTTCACCCATCATCCGTCAGTATAGAGAAGAACATTACAGCAGTTTCACATCTCAGTGGATGTGTGAATATCGACACTTGGACTGTCCTCAGCAGCGCAATCTGGAGTGTGAAGAAATCTGTTGCGTGGATTTTTAGTTACCAGTGATTCATTTTTTTTAATCCAGGTCCTCAGTAATATTCAAGTTTGGATACATTTTTTTTTACTTCTAAAAAGTTTTGTGAAATGGCACATCCAGGTCATCTGTGAAATGACATTCCAGGTTACCAGTATTCATACAGAACAAAAAGTAACCAAGAAGAATTTAAACTGTAAATGAGTTTCTGCCATTTAAGTAAGCGGAATGATGTGGAATCTATTCTATAAGTGATCATGTTAGGCCTGGACTCTAGAAACAAACGATATGCATTCTGGCTTTCCTCATCGAACATATACAAAACAAAGGTATAAAAAACACGAGAGATGCTCAAAAATAACTTGCCTTTTCCAGTGCAGAAACAACCACCAATAGCAATCAGGTTTCACAAAAATTTTGAAAATAAGGTCCAATTACTGAGCACGTACTGATTACCCCTTGTAAATCTGGGCCTGTCCATTCAAAGAAAATATAAGCAATGTTTTACAATAATCTTTCATTTCACAGATTTGTGGAAACAAACTGCAAAAAACACATGTGACAAACTCCATTAATTGGTTTTAAATTGTGATCAAGATCAACATAAATATTATACTTCAACCACATAAAGCAAAAAAAAAAAATGGAAAAGAACTGGTGGTATAACTATTTAGAAATGTTTATAAAGATATTTTCAAAATGTATTAAAATTGAACAGATCATATTTAATGTCTTAAAATGACACTAAAAATAGCAATCAAATAATGGCTTAAATTCAAAGCAAACAGCAAACATACATACGCTCCCTCCACTTGGGTCACCTGAACTTTTCATTTCTTCATTTAAATGTATATATACATATTTACAAAAGGCATATACACAGTTGAGGCAGTGTTTATGGTGAATGAATTACCAAAACAGCCAGTGTGCTTACATGCTCTGACATCTAAATGGAAAAAATACATAAAGTTAAATTAAATGCATAAGAAATTAAGCAATACTTTTCAAAAACAAAATAGCAAAAAAAAGGAACAAAAATCCACATCTGCACCAATCTACAGCCTCAGGCTGATAGATATACAGTAAATGATCTTCTGTCAAATAGGCATAATGTTTAAACATGTCCTTCTGATTGGTGTGTAACATGACACCTAACCTATAGTACATTTGGCACTAATATTTTGCCATTGGTCCAGCAATTGGCAAATGTTACTGTTCCAAGATAAAAATGGATGCAGGTAGCTTGTACACATTTCAGTTCTGTACACGTACTGTAAGAAGTTATGCATGGTAAAAAAAAAATTAATTAATTAAAAAAAAATTAGCTTGTGCTCTCCCTCAAGATTACCAAGTCCACAGTTTTCTGGAAATTCTTCAGTAGAGAGACAGCAGTTTCATGTTCCATGTGTAAAAAACTATGTCCATTTGCCTGAAACGTGAAAAGGAAGCAGACAGTAAACGTGGTAAAGTGGCAGTGAGAAGTTCAGGGTGGCCACATGAGAGGACTGGGGACAGGCCTAGCTCAAGGGAGATAGAGGAGACACCAAACGTCCACTGTCAATAAGAAGAGAGGGGAGAGAGAAACACAAAACGCACACAGGAAGAAGGAAATCATGCTGTAAAGAGAAAGGGAGAGAAGCTGGATTTTAGAGGATTGTTTGTCAGCTAAAGAGCTCCATCTGTGGAGAGAGCAGAAAGGCAGCAGGTCCTTCAGGAAGCGACGCATGGGAGAGCCTCTGGTTGCACACACGAATGGAAGGCTCCCAATGATCAGGTCCTATGCAGTTATTCCAGCACAAGAACATCCAGTTCATGTAGGCTGCAGAATGTCAGAATGTTAAACCACACTATAATTTACAGACAAAATCCAGGTCTGGATCTGAATGGCAGCTTTACATGGACTGAGAGTCCTGTGAAACCACTGGCCGCTGAAGGAGAATCAAACTCAATAAGCGCATAGAAACTGGCCTGTGCTAGATTTGCACACGTTTATGCTGACATACTATAGGAATATGTATGCAGAACATCCTGCATCCAAATCCTATCATTGCACTGAGTAGGACAGCGCTTGAGTGAACTTATCTGAACATGCCTTCTGAGCCAGTGGTGCTGAATAACAGAATGCAACTGCAGGATGACAAGCCTATGTGGTCATGCCAAGAAGGGTGACAATATGCCAGCGATGCTTGGTTGCGTCCAGGCGGCCAGTGTAAGAACTTACAAAGACAAGGCGAGGGAATTCTGGGAAATGTCGATCTGTGTTACACAGGACAAAGGTGGAGAAAGAAGGTCTGCAAGTTGCAACAGCATGAAAACACAGCTCTTATGCAACTGCAGAGAAGCTCATGGTATCTATGAAGGGAAAAAAATGTGATGAATTTTACTCCTTATAAATTGATATTAGTGTCAGGGGCAAATATGAATTAGGCATCTATTGTCCTTCTTAGCACAGGCTAAACATACCATTTATCGCCCTGTTAAGAAGTCAAGAGTTTGGAGTTGGGAGGTAGAGTCGACACAAAAGCAGAGCATGCTCAACCAGGGGTGCAGAGCACAGTGCATGCCACGTGCATGAGCTCCCAGCAGGAACGCGCTGGGCAGCATTACACGCATAGACGTGTGAGCGATGTGCAGGGATGGACATCAATGTTACCTTCAGAATTTTGTCCCCAGGTTGAAGAACGCTGGCAGCAGGTCCATCAGGCTGTACCCTAGTAACAAAGATACCCTATAAGTCAAAAGTGATATGAGGTTAGGAACCACATGATTAACATGGTATAAATGTGCCTTTCTGCATGGAGTTCTCCTGACTACTTATCCATCGCCACTCTCATTTGGTGTTTAGCGCAACATCTCCACTACAGGCATGGAAAAATAACCGAAATGCTGTGTGGTTATTCAGGAATCAGTGACGATCAAAAATTGTCCTTCATATGTCATTCTGTATGAAGAGCCAAGCAAATGCCGCAATACAGCTTGTAAAACTCAGTGAAAGAGTTACAGACGAGTGAAGACTGTCAACAGCAGCGAATTGATGATTAACACTGTCACCCAAGGCCAGATTTAGCCTGGTTTGACTGGAGGTGCAGTGAGAATTATTTAGGGGGCATATTTGTTGCACAAATGATGATTCACTATAAAACATATGACATATTTCTTCAAATGGCCGTAACTGCCATACATATGTTTTAAATCAATGTGACACCCACCTCTCTGGCAGGGTATTAGTTTTTATTTGCGCTTTCATTATTTTCTGCTTTCTGTCTTTTTATGTACAGTAATTAATATTTGGTATCACATCACAGTACCAAGTTTCCTATGTTTTGGACAAAAAACAAACTCATCCATGTTCATTAGTAATTACTTTCTCATGACCCAAAAATCAATGGATTCTTTGCTCTCACAGCATGGTGTGTCAGAATGGTGTAAGAACATGAGGCTGAAAACACTCCAATCACTAGGGCAGTTACCGGTACATGCAATGCATAAAGCTCAGGAAATGCATCCTGACAGCTTTTAACTTGCTTGCAAACCGTGCAGAGCTCCACCGGGTGCCGGTCTTTGCCTGCTCCAGAGAATTCTCCAACTTAGAAGGATCATCAGAGCTAGATCTGGTTATGGTATTTGAGTCGGGGGTAAGTTGTGTCTTGTGGACTATTTGCAGACTAAATGACTGGATGCAACCACATTTCACCTGAATACAGGCTATCTGAATGCAGGCAGTTACCAGCATGATCTGTTCTCCAAGTCTGTTTTTAAGTTAAATTTCTATGCAAGTCTAAACAGCAATAATACAGTACATAATAAAAACAATAATACTGTAATAATAAAAGTAACTACATATGGTGCTGTACTATACCTCAAGCCAAGGAACTGCTGAAGTTGCGCGACATTTTTATGAACATAATAAAGTGCCGCATGTTTGTTATTACAAACCATGTATGGCAGTCTGCTCATTAGCACCTATTGTTCATAAGTCAGATGTTCTTGACCCAGGCACTGCCTGTATGTCATTTCAGCTAAACATTGTAACGTTTCGGTTTGGTTTGTCACACAAAAGGTAATAAATGAATATATTTATTGGTATAGGCAAAAACTAAATTTACAAGCAGAGATTTAACACGGAAATCATTATGCTAAATGTATGAGCTGGTTATGACTAATGATGATAATAGTCAGTTATAACTGGTGGTTTGAGAACATTCTGGGTTCCCAATTAAGTACAACAGCACTGGAGAGAGAGAGAGTAGTTTATAAGAGCAAGACTGTCTTATATTGAACTCAGATATGTTACCGGAAACACATCAAAAAATGGTCATCCAACTCATCCAAGTGTGTGTATGACCAGACAAGGCAGAAACAGCCTCTGCAAGTTAGTCTCCCCATGTATGCCGTGAAATTCTGACCCAGCTGAAAAATAATTATAGGCAACAGGATAGTTTATTGCTACAGATATGCAACCATGCTTAGTAGTAGAGAACACAGGTTCATTATGATTGCTATGATTATATATATGAATACGCGCACACACAGTTGTTACTCTTCAATATAGTTACGTAGTGTAGTAAAAAATTCAATGACTTTTGGAAACATGATCAACCAATTACATGTTAGTAGAAGTTAGAAGGTTAGAGGTTTCCTTAGTTCTCTCTTTCCTATCCAAACAAAACTGATATGTAACAAATATCCCTAACAGAATCGATACTGAATCAAATTGGATAGGAAATCAAACTGAAACTTGTAAGTCGGATACCCAGTGGTGTTACCCAGCCCTGCCTACTCTGCTCTACTGTTGGGTTACAGTTTGCCAACCAATGACGTTTTTTTGTTTATTTGTGTTTTGAGGTAAGGTATTTTTCCGTATGTTAGTTAGTTGTTGGTTGGTTATTTTGGCAAGGTTAGGTTATTTTGGTAAGGTTATTTTGGCTCCCCCCCCCCCCCCGAGGTTTATGGTATGCTCACCACCCTTTTGTAATTAGCTGTCTTTTTTCTTTTTTTTTGATTAACAACCTTTGTAGCTTGAGATTTGTCTTTTTTCTTTTTTAGTTATTTCTATTATGGTGCCCTAATAACCCCTGGCCCACTTAGCAGTGCAGGGTAAGAATCATGAAAACAATACTGGAACTGGCGAGAAAAAAAAAACACGCTCGCGTCAACATTTATGTGTCACGTCGATGCATCGGATCGTTTGCCATTGAATCGATACAAATCGATGCACTGAATTACACCCCTTGTCTGTATATTCATAAATGTAACTTGAATATTTGCCTTTTTTTTTTGTTTGTTTCATTCAATTCATCTGGTTGGATCTTGGATAGAGTTTAGCTAACTAACTAACTGCGCACAAGCTTCATAACGCATAGGCAGGACGGTACAGTGACCCTGAAAGAGCCGAATGAGTGCAGAGCAGTCGGGTAATGTGGTCAGCTGCAGTTTCAGCACTATCCCTGCAAACAAGGAGTACAGCGACCTCTGGGCCAGAGTAAACCACCCCCACACTCTGAAAGTAACGATCAACACGCAATGCTGAAGGGCAGACAGGACAGGCAGCGGGAAAAAGCCAAAACCTTTACTGTGGTTTCCCTGAGTTAATACCTCACAGAATGATTCCCAATGTTAAAGAGTAATTCCACTGGGAGACATTCATTAAAAACACATTTTTGCATTTAACTACAGTATATCCAACAAAAAAACTGCACATTACAAAAAAGAAACTTCCCTTGATAACATATACAAAGATATTATGTCAGGAAAAACATACGTAATCAGGCATGAGTAATTTGTAGCCTTTACAGCAAAATAATATCTGAAACGGTACAAAAATACTGATTATAGAAACAGCGGTCAAACTCAGCAGCTGAGTCAGCTGAATGTGTTTATTAGATGAACACTGAGTTTACAAAACATTAAGGACATCACCTAATTGCTTGTAGGAGACTGACAAGATGAAAATAAGCAAAGGAGCGGATCCTGGATTGATCTCGCCTTCTAAGTCCATTCCAATCAGTGCAGGTAAAGGGGAAGAGACTGGCTAGGGAAGAACTGACATAACCAAGAGCCAGACTGAATATGTGAGAGAGTGGACAAGAATAAAGATTTAAACACCTTTGAAGAAAACTGTAGTGCTGCAGTTTTTTAAAGATCAGAAGTGTCTATTGCATATTCAAAATGGTTCACCCTTCAAAAAATGCTACCCAGTGATCAAAAATGGATCCCCGTTAAAAAAAAAAAAGTGAATGTTAATGTTAAAAAAAACAATTCACTGCACCTTCCTTGTTTGTGTGTCTAACTGAGGATGCATTGCAATATTGGCAAGAAGTATTGTACACTCATTGTATACATATAAAACATTCCTTGCTCTGCTGACCTTATGCATGATAATATGGTCCGATTCATGATGGCTTGGCTCATTGCTGTGCTCCTGTGTACAAGGAATGTTTGCATGCAGACAGAAAAAAAAAACACCCAGCCAGGTCTTATGTGATAGATCGACTGTATAATATACGACTGTCAAGAAAAGGAATCTGATTTAAAATGATATTGCTTTTTATTCATCCCGTCGTCACTCTATAATTACCTGAAAATGCCTGCAGCTTAATTCTTCTTTAAATGCCTGCTTCAATCCAGTGAAAATGATCAAATTAATACAGGGATAGAAATTAAAACCTTTATAGGAATTCTGATATAATTCCGCGCCCATATAAAATGTCTGACTTTGTTCTACATGTGCTATATGTCATGTTTACTAATGCTAAATAAAAATAAATAATCACTTAAAATGTATTGTTTACTTGTGCACTTGTTGATGAGGAAGATAACTGCATAATTATCATAAAAATACAATCTCCCTGGACAGAAAGAACAGATTAGATTCAAGACTGGCTTCAAAAAAACTTTGCCACAAATACAGAGCTGGCATTACTTTGACTCATAAGCCAAATCTACAAATAATGTTTAAGGAAATTCAGTAAATATAAAATAATAGACCTACATCTTCCACTGTAAGCATCTGTCTTCACGGTCACTCTGAAAAAAGTGCGATTAGACTCAGAACTTGGGCTGAAGCGTGAGACGTATAAAGCCACTTTCAGACATACACAGACACCCTGAAATCTTCGACATTAACCGGAGGTGCTGTTTCTGTAAAAGCAACGTCTGAACCTTGCTAACTCTTTAGTACACATACCAGGTAATTTCCGATTGACCCCCATGTGTGAATGGAGCAGGGAGACTTATGGAGAATTCACCATGAGTGAGTGGGCATATTGAAAACGTTGTTATCGTGTGACGGCATGGAAACGTTAGAACACAAACATCCAAGTGTGAAGATAAAGGGTAGATCATCAACGGACATGGCTACCTGAAGAGATTTAGGAACTTCTGTTAGTCATGCTGTAAATAAAACACTACAAAGTGAGCTTTTTGCTTCATGTCCTGCCTCCTGCATGCTCTACCCAAGCGCCACACCTCATCTAAACCAACCGGAGTATTTCCAGCAGGTGTGAACATGTCTGACATGGACAATCTCCGGTTGTGTACCACGTGTGTCAAAGGGCAACTCTGGACAATGCCCAGACTTCATGTTTTAAAACAGTTTATTAGGTCCCTGATGTGTGGCGTTAATACTAAACAACTACAACTGACATTTTTACTGATCATACATTATTATCACGTTACAATTCACACTGCAGGAATTACAGCAACTGACTCAACATACATCAGGAGTTACTCGTTTTTATGCTGAAACTTTCTAATCACCTGTTCAGGTCTCTGGGTTCCTTTATAGGACAGATTTACTGCTTTGGCATTATTGCTCCCTTTGTATCTGTTCATTTTACATGACTTATCCTGATCCCTATATTCATGCGTGGCATTTAACTGCTATGTACTATTGAATTTATATGTTAGCTAGAAATATGGTTATAAGATACTACTGATATTTAAAATGCACAAACTGCACATTTTCTATTCTGTTCTTTCCTGGTGGGTGTTTGTGCTTGTTCTGTAAGCTGTCTCTTTAGCCAGCTTCTATATATCTGGTGCCATTCAAAAGAGCGACCACCCACTGAGGAAGCCTTCGCAGTTCTCAGGACAGCCAATCATGAACCAGTACAGATCTAAGCGAAGTGTTTAGGCACTGACATTCTGGCCAAACCAAAATAGTCTGGCTGCCATTGGCTCTCACTTGTGTGACAGAGGCTGACAGGCTTGACTTTAAGACCCAAACAGTGCGTGAGCTACCATGACAACTAGCTGCAGAGCTCCACAGCTCCACATGTGACATAACTTGCCTCCTTTTATTAAGGAAAAGGTCTTAAATGTTCTATATTTCCTATAGACTGCGTATGTAATCGATTTGAATCATAAAGTCAGGCATCTTGCATTCAGTAGCGTACTCTGCATTTTTTTGGTAATGATCTACTGTATGTACACCTGCATGGCCTCTCTCCAGGAATGTTCCTTTGTATTTTGCTTAAGTCAGGATGGCACCATTCCCCTAGTGATCATCTGGGGGGGGGGGGGGCGTTATCATGCAAACACAGGAAG
>JAODKF010000038.1:23516517-23536647 GCA_026779585.1 Mormyrus proboscirostris | reverse complement strand
GAATTGTCCGGGACATCCCGAAATATGGGTGATTTTCACTGAAGGGACGAATATTTCGGGATGTCCCGGACAATTCGGGACGGTTGGCAACCCTACTTTAAATGCACAGAGGAGCTGCGGTCCAGCAAGAGCTGGCAGATGTCATGATTCTGGAGTTCTACCCAAAAGATTAAATTTGAAGAGAGTAAAGCTAATCTTGGGGGCCGAAGTTTAAATGCCACAGTCTATGTAGCCAGGTGCACAGTGTTAGCATCTTTTCACAGCAACGTCCTGAGGGCGGCAGAAAGGGAGGCCGACCTGCTCCTGGTAGCCGTCCATGCTCTTCTGCCCTTTGGTCTGAATGAGGCAGTGGGCACTCTGGGGCCGGGGGCTGGTGGCTGAGATGGCCATGGGCAGCGGGGAGTGGTACTGCTGGATGGAGATCTTGTTCATGGGTCCTTCGTACTGCTGGTCGCGGGCAGAGCGGTGTGGCGGTGTGACGGACGTGGAGGTCATGATCATCGTCTGCGTCTGCCCGGGGGTAAGTCAGGCGAGTCATTAGGCAGCGAGTCAAATGGTGGAGAGATGCAGGCACTATGGGAAATGCATGACTAGCAGGCAACCAACAGAGGGCGCAATAACTACAAAAGCCTGGCTAATCAGCCTGCTGTTACATTACCAATCGTGATATGGCAATGACACTACAACCGCACACCGAAATAGAAAATTAAATGAATTTTTAACAAACCAAGATTTTTCTGTTGCCCCATTGGAACACCACAGTTTTTTCCTGACGGTATAAGAATCTGAATTTTCCATCCCTTGCAACACTACACAGACCACACAGATTAACATTTCATATTAAATAATATAGGTGTTTTTTTTATCATCAACACTGTTTCAAACCACCAGACTGACCAAACCATTATTCTTACTGTTAAATGAGGGAATATATCATATTACAAACAGTTCTTTAAACAGTAGCATTCATTGAATTTGAGTAACTTTTCAATTTCATCATGTATTATCCTTGCAAAAAATGCACCACATAAAATAGGTGTTACAAAGAGACACATATGTCAGGTCAGGTTGGGGAGCATGCACTGATGGAGCGTGTTGCCACACCCACCACATGATGAAACACCTCTGGATCTCAGTTGGCAACCTCCAGGCCAACATGCGGTCTAGTCCCACCCTCCGAAAATTGGTGCAGCCGCTTGGATCCTTAGCAACGAGGATCCTGTGAGCCAGACCATGGCCATAGTGCTGTAACTGATGCTTCCTTACAATGTCAGTAATGTGGCTCATTTGGGGGTCCCTTAGCAACCGCTCATTCAACATAAAGTCAAACCAGCAGTACCTAAGGATTCTCCGAAGAGACACGTACAGTATCGTAGGAGCCCGGTCTTCATCTCAGCTCACTGGATAGGGTCCATGTCTCGCAGCCACACAGCAAAACGGGGAGACTTCGTTCTTTTGCAAACATATCAGGAGGACCACACCTTCCAGCAACCTCATGACCCTCCATGCTCTTCCAATCTATCTACTGACAGCATCGGAAGAGTCACAGACACATTAATGTCGCTACCAAGGTAAATTGCTTGATCAACAACACTTTCCGAAAATTTACAAACAAATTTATGAAGTATACAAATACTTTGTAAGGCTGCAAAGAAAATCAGCCGATATTCACGTTAGCACTTCTTATCTGGCCTCACATTCGTCCTTCTCAGTTCCCGGTACAGACTGAAGTTGCCATCAAGCCATGCGCTGCGATTCCTCTCGATAATATCCAGGATCCACCGAGAGATGAAACACCTCCTTCTGGGAACACTGGCAACACCGACACAACTCTCAGCAACCTTCAGGGTCTTGCCACAGAGTCTTCCACATCACATGAGATACAGCAGTAGCACCCAAGTCTCCAAGTTCCTCACACAAACTGCGTGCAGAATCATTAGAAACATCTTGGGGTCTGGCCAGGTCCAGCCTCATCCTCCCAGTAGGTGGTAGCCTACTGGACCTAAGCTGAATCTTCAGAGTAGCAACAATCATTCTGTGGTCAGAATTCACAAACTCGGCACTTCCATGGACCCTGCAGATCTGCAGAAGTGTCCAGCGTCTGCCCACAAGGATGTGATCAATCTTGCCACACCAGTATTGGAGCACCAAGTCCAACGATGCAGCTCAGGGCGCTGGAACCAGAATCCAGCGACCTGCGGTCCCCAAGCTTTGTGAAGTCTAGGAACATGAAGCCACTTTCACCTCAATCGCCAGACCCATGGGGACCGACACAGTCCTTATAACCAAGCCCTGTCAGTACCAGTGGTCGCACTGAAATCACCCATGACCAGAGAAGCGTCACCTCATGGACACCCATCAACCACCGTCACACATCTGTATCGATAAACACCCCAAAAGCCGTACTTATATTTCTGGCACGGCCTGAATTTCCCGGCAAAAGAGCCTGAACTGCCACAGGGAGACTAACAGGGAGGCTGTTTCTTTCCTGCTCCAGTCATACACATACTTGGATAATGACGTATCAAATAACATGTTGGATGTGTTTCCAGCAACATATGCAAGCTCGGTATATCAGAGCCAACAGACAGTCTGGCTTATCAGCTACTCTCTCTAGTGTTGGTGTAATTTAATGTCCCAAACTAGTACTCTAAAGCACTAGCCATAACCAACTCAAAGTCACAATTAAAATAATGCTTTCAGTGTTGAACATCTGGTTGTGAATCTAGGTTCTACCCATGTCAATAAATGCATTAACTTGTTTCATTGTGTGTTACTAAATGAAAATGATGTTTGGTGTGTCTTTTGGTTACATGTTTACTGTTACAGCCCTTGACTTTAAACGTAGACCTACAATGCTCTTCAGAAAAAACTATAAATAAAAAATCACAATACATATCAAATTGGCAAACCAATATTGATATACCACCGACTTTTCTGCATGGTAACTTTCTCCATCATGCTATTGATATATATTGTGGGGTCAGCATAAGAAATGAAATGGGACTTTATTGGGAGTTGTTGGGAGTTCATGAAAGCCGCAGATAAGCAAAGGCCAGCAGATGACACACAAACCGTTTAGTAACTCAAAAATGCGTAAAATATATGTTGGATTGGAGAACGCCAAAAAAACAGTTTACGGCAGCCTCTCGTGATATCTCACAGTGACCGTGCAGTGATCTTTCTCGTGTTTCTTGTATCGTATACACTGTGAGGGTGACTTTAGGAGAAATGGCTAAGCTGACACACTTTGACTGTCATAATATAGTTTCATTCCAACATTAAGATCATTTAAACAATTTTCTTTGACTGAGAGTTTTGTACAGAATTGTCTATGCGTGTGTGTCAATGTATTTCACTCAAGTAAGCCACATTATTAGGGACACCATGCTAATACTGCACAGAACCCACTCCAGAACCGCTTCAAGGGCAGACAGGTTGTGTGTTCAGAGAAGCCTTTCTGCACAGCTGTTATTTCTTCCTATTATGTCAGAGGAGAATGGTCAGACTTGTTAAACTCTCTCATTAACAAGGTCTTTTCATCCATCACACCAATGTCTGTAAACTCTACACACTGTAGTGCATGAAAATCACAGGAAGAGGGCTGTTTCTGAGAACCACATCAGGCACCAAGAATCAAACCATTTTGAAAATCAATCAGGTTATACGTCTTAGCCATCTGACTGCTAACCCCCTGACCCTGTCAGTGTGCTGTATGTCCTCAGCCGCAGCCGTATGATTCACCGTTTGGAGGAGCAGCCTATTTGTGCTAGAAGCAGAATTAATAAAGGAAAATTTGGTCCACGGCACGACCTTCGTATATCATCCGCTGTTCTGGGGATGGACCTTGCCATGGGTCAGCTTTGTGGTACAGGTAGCGGGCGTAGAGGCCCCAGTGCTGCCTACCTTTTTGGCGATGTTGTCTGGTGGCACGTCCCTCCGGCCCAGTGAGTACGGGGCCCACTGACTGGTGGGGGAGATCTCCTCCTGACCGTTATCTAAGATATTGCTCTGCTGTGATGGTGACTGCCGAGAGAGGAGAGAGCGAGTCAGAGCCCTGAGGGGAAGCTGCAGGCTGGCCTGTGCTCTTCCTGAAACTCACACTTAGTGCAAACATCTGCAGGCTGGCCTGTGCTCTTCCTGAAACTCACACTTAGTGCAAACATCCGCAGGTTGGCCTGTGCTCTTCCTGAAACTCACACTTAGTGCAAACATCTGCAGGTTGGCCTGTGCTCTTCCTGAAACTCACACTTAGTGCAAACATCGGCTTTCCAAACACAGCATAACAAAAAAAATCTGTCACCAGTAAATTACTGTGGATTTTATATTAGATAATTCAAATAACCCTACGAGAAATTACTTTATAACCACTGCAAATAAATATTCTGATTGTATTGTTAAAAAAGTGAATCATTTTCATTTTCAAATTTTCAAGATTCATATCTATAAAAACAATGTGCACTACAATGTGTGTGATGCACTAATTATTCATACACCCTATTCAATTTCCTTCAGCTTTACCAGAACAGACATAAAAACTGGAAGACATGCAGATGAGGGTAACTGTCAGTGACAGAGGTACAGAGGAGCCTATACCGCACTGCAGCAGGAAGAGACACCGCGTACCGGCGCCCTCTGGCTGACACAACGGGAGGACAGGCAGCGCGCACATGTTCCCATTTCAGACACAGCAACACAAAGCTTTTCTTTGGAACGGGTGGTTTTAATTTGTATTGTTCCCAAACATCGATGGTTCCCATAAGATGTGTTTTTAGGCTGCTGTATATATAGCTTAATTCAGTTCAGTTCAGTCACCTAGGTTAGATTAAAATGTATATTATTACTTAGTATCAGACAACATCAGTCACCCTTGAAGTAGATTTTTATGATAATTATCTTGCCGTGATAACTACCGTACATTTTTTGTATCGTTTTCTAATTGGTTTACAATACAGAAATTCCACAGAAAATATCAGCCACATATGCTGCCCTCTATTGGGTGCAATAAGAATAATGTAAAATCTGCAAATTATTGCACATTAAATAACCTTTGCAGAATTAAACGTTTAACAGTAAAATTTAAATGTATTTTATGTGTTTTTATGCAAGTGTATTTTGCTTATGTTAATTTATAATTTGACTGGTTTATAGAGGAAAACATGACAGATTTTCTGCACCAGTTAACACCGTGATGGACTAAACGTTAACGGCTTTTTTGTTCATACTCACATTTAGAAGAGGTAGCCACTGTGCTGTTTGGTTTTCATGCTTTGCATGATTGTAAAAATTTACGGTCATGCTTCTGCTGGCATGCGGGTCAGCATAGCGTCCAGAATACAGCATGCCGAAGTTTACTGTGTTGTGCTTAAGGGCAGCGCTCTGATTGGGGAACAATCACGTGACATGGGTGAATGGGTGGGGTCGGACAGAGAGAGATCAGCCACGTGGGTTAAACACAGTAACATCATACACACAGCATAGCTGACAAACAGGGCAAACAGTACATAATTAATACTGACACATACAGTAACACACGGCAGTATAATACTCGGCAAAAGAAATGTTTTATATACCAGAAATAATAACAGATATCTCGTAAATTAAAATACTATTAATTAATTATCATCAACTTAATAACTATCGTACTGCTTTTTGATATCTAAGGCTGGTCCTGTATATTTCTTTCAGATTTTCACATAGATGTTATGAAAATTATACAAAATATTTCTGACTGAATTTTATAGAGCAATATTGTTTAAACCAATATACATCACAATAATATTGTGTATATTTTGCATTAATTCAAATAAGCATCCTTTTTGTTGGTTAATTGTATCCTTCATTCATTTGGTTAATTTAGAGCCATAATTAGTGTACTAAAGGTCTTTCTGATTTTTGTTCCTGTACTCTTCTTTTTGTGAAAAGCCACTGAAATGGTTTAGCAACTAACTAATTACAGGACCTCAGTTGTACGATTTTTCGGGAAAACATTTGGATTTTATGAAGGCCAAATGAAACCAGCTAATGTAATGGCTGATTTATACTGCTGCGTAGAATGTACACCATCGATACGCCGCCGGCAAATAGCCGCGTACCCTACGCCGTCTTTAGCCACACAGACATGTAGCTACATTTATGCGTACGCGGCTGCCTATAGCGTAGATTCTGTGCAGAAATATAAATCAGCCTGTTCTCCACAGGCACTCCTGTGGTATACGAAATAAAACAATTCCATACTGACTGTATCAGCATTCGTATATGTGTATAAGTGGAATCAACATAATTAGTGTGATGCTATTACATTTCTTCTAAGAAATAATAATAATCATAATTAATTAATACATTTTATACTGAATATACTGAAAAAATTATATTGAATACTATACAGACTCTGAAGATTTGTATTTATAATCTCAATACAAGGAATACATATCTGCATGTAGGAGTTCTAGGTTCATAAGCAACCGGTACTTCTACTGCAGCAATTACACATTTATAAGCAACACACTTGACACGTGTTCAAGACGACAGTCATACATCCTCGGGGCTGACTGTGCTGGGGTAGGAAGGTGCCGACAGTGGAGTGTTCCTGCGGTTTGCCCTTTACTGCCTGTGATGTCCATGGGGATGCACACTAATGCAGAACAATGGGAGCGTTCACCTTACCCGGTCTAATCTTTTAGCTTCTATATGTCTCAGCAGCTGTTGTCTCCAGTCCACCGGCATTTTAGAGGAAGTGTCCTCTGGCTTCTGGGGTACAGGTCGCAGCTTCATGTCTCCATCGGGGATCTTCTCAGTGCAGGTGCTCAAGGTGTAATCAGAAGGCAGCTTCTCCAGCAGGGCGGCCATGTTTGGCCTAGCAGACACAGGCCTGGCCTGTGAGGCACCGTAGGTCTCTGTGCTGTAGCTCCTGGCAGACAAGGGTCGGCGCTGAGTCAGGCTCTTGGTGGGGTAGCCCATGATTGGCTTTTTGGGCTCCTGGTAAGAGGAGTAGTCATCCTCGTACCGACCGTTCCTCTTGTGGAACTGGGAGTCGATCATGGTGGACAAGCTATTCTGATGTTCCAACATGCCCTTAAAGTGCGGCCTTACATATCGGTCACTGGACTGCAGCTCGTGAGCTTCAGCCACTCTGCGAAAGAGTGCCATCTCTGTGGAACTGACCAGGGAGTCTGCCCGCCGTAGGAAGCCGGGTCGGGATCTCTGGGTGGGGAATGGCTGGCTGATGGCATCCTCATTAACAGACGGCTGAGAGAAGGAGAACATCTGCTCCATAGGGGGATAGCCTCGGTACACTCGGGGACTTACAAGTTCTTTGGGAAGGGTCTTTCCTGGTTGGTTGATATACTCGGGGGTGTTTGGAAAGGGGGGTGGAACCCTCCTCTCAGGATTCACAACCTCCATGGCTCCTTGGGGGTTGAAGCTTTGGTCAAACTGATATACCTTTTTTGGGATGGAAGGTTTCTGTTGCTGAGACATCTTGTTTGTGCCAAAGCTGTCCATGTCATCGTCCAGCATAGGAGCAGATTGGCTTCGGGACATGCTCTGCTCCATGGGTGGGGGAAGATCTGCCCTGTCTACACTGCCCTGATTCTCTATGCTGGAGCTGTAGCTGTCCAAGGGTATGTTGTACACCTTGTATGAGCCAATGTCAATCTCATCGATGCTCTGCGACTTTTTGAACTTAGCTTTCACCTCCTTCATCATGGGCGAGAGCCGCTCTGTGCTTTTGCTGATGATCAACCCGCTTTTGGCGGAGTCCGGTCTGCACTGAACATGCGTAAAAACATTCGGGTGGCTCCTGGTCGTCCCCGAGTCCTGTGAGTCCAAGAAGCCCCAAGTGCCTGAGGAGCGAAAGGTGCCAGGCAGATCAGCCAAGTCTTGCTCAAAGTCCTTGCGGTCTGGGTTAGGGCTGTTCGCGGGGGTGATTTCCAACTTGGAGGGGAAGGCAGTCCTGTCCTCAAAGGGGCTGGGGGTCCTTGTCCAATTCTGCCAGGGGTTTGTTGGGGTAGGAGTTCCGGGTTCGGGGGTGCCGCGGACGGGATGGAAGGTGTGGGACGGCTGTTCCAACTCAAGCGGAACCCCAACTATCCGATCCTGTCGAATGAGGGGCCGGCGCCCGTGTGCGGAGCTACTCCTAGGTTTGGAGCCCAGCATGGGGTTGCCGCTGCTCGAACTGTTGATGGGAGGCTCCTCAGCCACAAATCCCGTGTTGTCATAGTGGGAGGTATCATTCCAGCTGTCAAAGGTGTCGCTGAGGGGGCGTCTTTCACTTCTTTGTTGCAACGTGCTGGAAGGGGGGGTCTCCCTTTGGCTCAGCAATGGTTTGGTCTCAATGGGCTTTGGGAAAGACTGAGCCAACCTATAGGAAATAGCAGTGCTATGACAATTTGTGCAATTCAGTAACAGTATTTAGATCGAAAACAACTGCAAAGGGAAATGTAGAATGTGCCTCAAAGAGTATACAAATCACAAAAATAATAATAAAGTTATAAAATGAAAAGCAGTATAATTAAAAATAATGAAGCAAATGGAATAATTAAAATTGCTCATTCAAAAGAAAAAAGCACTGATATCATGACAAATTTGGTGTAAGTATTACTGGAAAGTACAAGATGATAATAGCCTTATTTACAAGTTCTGATGTTCATCCCAAAGCTCCAGTGATTACAGGTGGATATGTGACTTGCCTGTGTGGGATTCTGTGGAAATCTCAACACCTGTACATCACTTTCTCAGTTTACAGGTAGGTTACTCAGAAAGTGTCTGGTAAGCAGTTACCGTAGAAGGATGGGCAGATAAATGAAGGACACCTCACCACATGGCTGGGTATATGAGTATGAAGATGATGAAACCTTGATTTTACATGTAATTCAAGCTATAATCGTCTGCCGGTTAAACTTCATATTCTATGAAACAAGATATACTTTAAAAACAAGTAATACTGCTAATGTCACCAATGTGGCTTTTAAAACAAACCTGACACCTATTTATGAAGAAAAAGTTTCAACTGAAGTTTAATAAAATCCTATTGGTGAAAATAAACTGCAGTATTTATCTGTAAAATTGGTTCTACAGAATGAGTACTCATTTTCTGTGAGTGAATACATAAACGGCATTTTGATGCTATACAGTATTTCAATGCCGCATAATGGGTCCTAGACCTGCAATGCCTCACACAGCTCTGTTAACCTTTTTTTTCTCTCCAGAATTAAGCCCGGACAGGCCACTCTTTTTCAGAACCTTCCTTTCCTTGGCGTAAAGTTGAGGAGTACTTACCGATAACACATGACCAGTCCAAGGCTGAGAAACTGCATCATCAGTGTTATTATTATTAAATTATCAAATTAGACCTTTACATTTTTTATCTACCACTGCATTTTTTATAATGTGTGACAGCGAATTTCCTACTCTGTGGGCAAATCTGTGATATTTCAGCACGTTTAATGTGAAAAAACATATATGCAGATAGCAAGCACTGTGTTCATTACAGTGCATGGGCTGTAATGACAATCCTCTCAGGGTACAGACATCACCAACAGCCACATAAGGCATGAAACATCAGACGTTCATTAGTATTACAGATATGAGATTGTGGAGAGTCATAATGTGAAAGTTACCCATAATACTTATCAGTTCTCTCTTTTAGCTTCTGGCCCGTTGCCGCTCTGTGGCTGATTGAGCTTTCCACACCCACCTGGACGCACTAGTGGCATGCTGAGCACACGGCCGACGCTCTCGCCAAGTCAAACATGCTCACTTCTCACTACTCACTGCAAGCTTCTGTGAAGTAGTGCCAACCTGGGCACAAAGTTCCCGGCAATGAGAACCCGCAGATCCCTGATCATCCTCTAAGTGGCACTTGTGGATAAAAAGTCTAACCCCCCCCCCCCCAGCCGAATGATTACGAAAATGCATGGTCATGGATTAATACATGGTGTCCTGCTCAAAATGCTAGCCAACCTATAAAGGGTGGAACCTTCTCTGGCCAAGAGGCTCATCAGAAACCCCTGCCAACATGCAGGAGTGTGACTGCAGTAGCTCTGTGCAGACTCTCCACCTGTTAGTCCAGTGTGTTTGGGACACTCCCTCCTTTCCGACCGGCTGGAGTGCGGACACGGTGCCCGGGGGATTGGACGAGCCGGAGGAGCCCTGCGAGGGTGAGTAGTCCGAATAGGTCGCTGAGGATCCACTGTTGTTCAGGCCGTGCATTTTTTCTGCATCTGATTCGTCCGTCGACTCTGACACACAAAACCAAGGTTCCGTATTTTTAAATGCAATAACACTCCCCTAGGGAAATATAAGCACCAAATACTATGTGTAAATCAGAAGTGCAGTGCTGAATGATGTATTGCTGAAATGCACATTTTTATGGCAATATATTTTAATAATAATCCTTAATTATAATACTATGCATACTGGTTGACTGGGCTACTGCCATGCATATGTTCAATTAAACTTCAGGGGTGAAAATACAAATTTTTGTTTGCTTTTTTTAAATACGAGTAGCATTTAAATATCAAAATACAACTGCAGCACTCAGGGCTGGACAATCCTATAGGCAATACAGGCGGCTGCCAGGGTACCGACTTCTGAGGCGGCTCTGACTAGCCAGCCAGTTTCACTTTAAACTGGGGGCACCAGTGGCAGCGCTTTATGATAATAAGCAACATTTTTTGTTCGTTTTACGTCGTAAAAAATATTGTGGTGTAAATAGATACTTATGTGGGGACTGTGTTTAACAAACATAGTACAATTACAACTTTTTGAAGCTAATAAAGATGCAACACAAGGACTGCAAGGAGTCCAGCAAAGGAACACTCACCTTTCTTATCTTTGCCTAGCAAGACAACCTTTGGTTTGTACATAGAGGTCTCCACCAAAGTGGGTCGCATGTCAGAAATGCGAATGTCATTAGGAGAGCCTCCGAGGGAGTCCTGCGGAAAGACACCGACAGAGCGCTCCTTCCAGATATGATCATTTACTGTTACTCCTGCTGTTTCATATAGCAGGAATCTACACTGTTACTATACACACTGTGCCGAGTCATTTTAACAACATATCAAAACATGCAGTTTCTTGTGTTTGCTGCTGTTTTAACTACTGTTGGTTGACGGGTTTCATTTCCCAGTGTGCATTTCTTCTTTACTGTCCATAGCACCACCGATACATGCAAAGCCAGAAATATATAGGCAAGTTCTTCCTCTAATTCAATGTCACTAGAAGCATTCATTTAAAAAGTCAGTCACAGTGACACATGACTCAGGAAAAAAGAGGTGGGTGCAGATACTACAATAAATACTGAAAGGTGCTAGCATTTTACACAGTATATGAATTTTACCTGAATAAATAACCTTTTGTGTATGACTGAATGAATGGGTGTTTGCCCAATTACGGATTGCCATTCTATAAATGACTAGTTTTCTACAATGGATGTATATAGTACAATATAATCTGAACATGTCAGGAACTGACACAGTTTTTGGGTGAATTCCCCTTTAAGGCATTAACATCATTCTTTTTCTGCCAAAGAGAATTGCATTTCTGGGGTCACCGTGATCTGTACAAACAGCCCATGCCTTTGCCAAAAATTGCCAACACGACAGGTGAACAGAGGGGTGACACTCAGGTATTGTTCAGCGCATTTTATGGAAGGATATATTAGGACTGGCAGAGTGTACAAGGGATGCCAGCAAGAGAGACTCCCAGAGCTGATAAAAATTTTTACAAGAAAAATTATATATTATTATCACTACTATTATTATCATCATCACCAATGATGATGACATCACTGACAACAACCACAACAACAAAACAACAACAATAATAATAATAATTATTATTATTAATAATTATAATAATAATAATTCTCTGCATAGTCACATTACCTTCCACAGTATCTCATTTCAAGTTCCACAGCTTCTAATATTATATGATTCAATTTTAACATCACACACTAAAACATATTTCTAAGAAAAACACCAGCCAACAATCATCTGCAGTCCATTAGTTACTTCATACTAGTGCTCTTTGAAATGGTGTAATCCTGTGTCACCTACTGCATGTGACCGATGATAAGCATGTCTTCAGAACATTACATTCCTCTCTTAATAATGCAGGTCATTTTGTACACAGAAGTGCTCTCCTCTGATTTCACAACTCCATACCCTGGTATTAATTCATGAGGACTGCATACCAACTCTAGTGCCACATGCTTGTACACCATACAAAATCAACCATTCGACTTTATACCTGCTACTGTTTATAAAACGTCTGAATTTCATTACATGCGTTTTTTATACATTAACCTATAGTTCCCATTGCACTAAACATAGACTTGGCTATTCCATTAGGTTCACTAGGGAAAATGCATTCCATTCCCAGCTCAACAGAACATGGAGCTTGCATCAACACTACTTCATCTGGTGGAGCTGTGATCAAACCGGCAGCTCTCCTGTAGGAAGCCCTGTTTTTCTGTGAGTTGCTTCTTTCTGAAACACTCACATGTGGAGAACCCTGAGGCTATGCCACTGTACCTTTTCCTCCTCAAAGATGGGCTGATATTTGATGTGCTGCCTAGTACAGTAGTATCCACGGTTTCAGCTACCGTGGTCCGAAAAATTGTAAAATGTGTAACAGTAGCCTATGTTTTCACTGTTCCCTCGGCCTTTGAGTGGTATTAAATGCACGACTTTCATTGCTCCGTCATCCTGATACATAATATTTTTTCATTGCTATATCGTCTCATCAGAATGAGGCTAAAACCTCAGAATCCCTTTCATTTCATAGACAGTACACTACAGTTTAATAATGTATAATGCGCTTTACTATTACTGTATTTAATGTGGGTAATGTCTCACAGTGTAATTCACCTTTACCATGTGTATGTACAGGAAAATCATGTTATATATGGGTTCTGCAGATGGTTCACTATTATCGTATCACCCGTGGAACCGGCAAGACTACTGTAATCATAAAGGTGTCACACACTGGCCTGACTGTCAATGGAAGGTGTGAAAGCAACAGGCAAGTTTGATATGATCAGTACACTGACGCAAAAGTGTTACTCTAATTTGAGGTTTCAGCCATTTCCAAGCTACTTGTTTTACCCTAACACCTACTGTCTAGAACTGATTAGCATTTCATTTAAAACCATGTAAAGCAGCCAAATAGTGCAGTGATTCTCTGAGGTTGAAAAGGCGGAATCTGCTGTAATCCAAGGCATGAATCTGGGTTGTCTGATTTGACAGCCAACTTACTATGAGGCAGAAACAGGAAGATGTTACGGACAGGTTCATGTTCTCTGGCTGTGGCAGCTTGGTATCGACGCGGTGAAAAGAAATCTAATCAAAACAAACAGACAAACACAGAAAGAAACACAAACAAACAAACAAACAAACAATGGGAAGGAAATCCATGGAATTACAAAGCAAAATGTGTGATATTTAGAAGGATGTGTAATGGCAATCCTGTCCCCATACCCCAATCTGGTTCCAGCATTTTTTTTGGGGGGGGGTGGGGGGTCACTTTCAGTGTGGCTTGGGAAGAAAAAAGCATAACACAAACTCATGCGGCGATGTAAAGAGAGACAGGTCCGACATTTTGTTTGGTCTGTGGAGAGTGCAGCCGGATACTCCACACAGTGAGGCTTTGTGCAGGTGGAGGTGAGCTTTTCAGCTTAAATGAATGGAAATGAACGTTACTGGGAAGCTTATTCATAAACTCGCTAAGACCTTCAGAAAGTGACCATCCTCTAGGGCTGGTGAGGGGCCCAGACACTGCAGGACAGTGAATCTCACCCATCTGTTTCCAGCTGCCTCCTCTTGACCGCAATAAACACTCCTCAACTACAAAGACCAGCATGTTTACAAGATATATTCAGCATACTGTACTATATCTCTCAAATATCTGTACATCCATCCCCGGCCATTATAAGCATTATAGACTGAACGATACACCTGGGCCACAGCTCTGGACTTTAAAACTTCATGTACATCAGCAAAAACACAGGAACGCTAACAGCACAGCAAAAAAACGATATTAGTACTACTACTACTACTAATAATAATAATAATAATCCTTTAATGTCCCCAGTCATCTTCAGAAGAGTATGGCAAATATTAGAAAGCACATATAGAAATTTTAAATAACACTTATTTCACATTACTGTTATAGAAAGTGTTCCATGGACTCTCTAGTTAGATGAATGGTTGAATGATCCACGAATGATGCACTTTAACACCAGCTGCCATTCCTTTAGCAAATGCTTTTACGTGAATGTTTATATATTAAGCAGTATTAGGCCTCCTATAAAGTACAGTCAGACAGAGGAGCAAATAAACTAATGGCCAGTCACATCAGGAATGCCTACAATGTAGCCATCAGGCGGTCAGAGCATTTGAGAGATGAAAGGTTCTCCTGATCTCTGCAGGTTTCACCTACGAAATCCCAGCTTCAATTACACACCCTCAGAAATGCCTGCAGAGCTGCAGAGCAGCACTGAATAAATGCTTTAACACTGACGTATCATCCCCTGACATGGCACATCTATCTAGTATTCAAAAAAATACTCATCCCCAGAATACAAATGAAGCGATTATACATTCTCCACTAACAGACCTTCAATACATCTCATAATTTCAAGCCAATTCTGCAGAGTTTGGTGTTTACTCCATTACTTTGGGGTAAAGATATAATGATAAAATTATTAATAAAACTCACATACCGTTTCTTAGGCTCACTGCTAATTAATTTTTACTTTTCTATTTTTGGACTTGACAAGTGACACTGACCTAATATCGTCTGCAATCACATGGGAATAGTACCTCTGAGCTTTCAGTGAAATCCTCCTTCTCCTTGCGCTTTGGGGTCTCCATGACAGAGTTATGGATGTTACCCTGCTCTGTCATCTGACCTTTCGGGTGGCCTTTGGCATCTCTATCCATCACCTGATTTTAGAAGGAACAGATGTCAAGCTCGACCACAGACCACATATAGATAATGTTCAGATTTCCATTGTGGTTTTAAAGCTCTTGGTTGACGTGTCATAAGCTGCATCTAGCAGAGCACTGGCTATGGAGAACAGTCGCCCGTGCATTACACGCGTGACTCCCCAGCCTAGTGGTGTCCTGAGCCGTTACCTCCTTAGGTGCAATGGGCCACTTGGCTTCATACTTGTCCACGGCATGGTGCTCCATGTTGGTCCCAGAGGAGCACTTCTCAGTGCTCAGTGCATGACTAGTCTTTCCCACCAAGTTCTGCACTGACTTCACCATGTTTTTCAGGTCTTCTGGGTAAGGGGTAGGGTAGCGCTTCAGATTGATCTCCACCTGAGTGCAGGTACACAGCGTAAAGACGGCGAGAACGCCCGCCCCACCACTGCTCATCATGCAGCCCTGACTAACGCCCGTGGGACAGGGGATGCACATTAATACACTTTACCTGAGAACAGGTAATTAGCAGCTCTTGACTTAACATGCAATTTTTTTTCCAAGGCTATCGGTATAAATATGGTACCTGTGCTGTTTTTAAATCCTTATATAAGGGTAGGTGTCCCCTTTGCCTGTAATCATCCCTATCTAAGCCTGACATTACCGTGTAACATAGTCTTCAGCTATCATATTTCTCAAAGAAATTTAAACACTTAGGAACATTAAAAACAAAATCCTTGCCCATGCTTCCATTTATTAAGGATTTCTGTCTCAAAGAAAATGTACTCAATATAAATATTCTACGAAACTACAAGTCTGTTTACCAGCAAGCTTCAGAATACAAGGAAAAATATAATACTTATGTATGAGATATTAATCTTTTTTGTGGGCTGTGTGACAGGTTGAACTCAGTTTGCATATTTTTACATTTATTTTGCATAGAGTTCTGTCTAAAGCAACATGAAAAAGTAGGAGTCAGAGAGCAGGGGTCAGAGAGCAGGGGTCAGAGAGCAGGGTCAGCCAGTGTCTTGGCAGGAAGTTAAGGGCCTTGCTCAAGGGCCCAATGATGACATCACTCTGCTAGGTATGGGATTTGAACCAGCAACTTTCTGATCACATGTATAGAGGCTTAACATGCAAAACCACACCCCCCCACCCCAACATTAACCCAAGACCATCTGATAAGGATGATGAAGCTCTCATTAAAAAAAGAGAGGTAATCTGGAGGGACTGTTGTGGCAGTGGTCTGCACTATATAACAACCTTCCGACGAAACAGATGTACTTTGCCAGCTCATAAGGGGGCTTTGCATGTAACGCATTAATTAAAATAAGTCAATGCTCCTAAGAAACCAATACTCATGACACTGAGAGCCTGCGCCAAAGGCTCCTGCTGAGACGGATTCTCATCTAAGTGGCCTGACGAGAGTTTTCATCATGACTGCACATCCAGGCTTAGGCCTCATGCTGCCTGTTGAATGCAGCAAATGCTACTGCACCTAATCACTATTATGAATATCGATGTTATTTTGAAGGTCATCACCAATACGACTCTCTTCTCTTTATCCTCAGTGATCCCCCATAAAACTCCATCGTGAAACCCAGTTGTGAACAGGCGGTGTGCTAGACAAACACAAGGCCGTGGTGGCCAAAGTGTGAAACTGAGCGATGTGACTACCTTGACTTTACCAGAGCTGTCCTCGTCATCCTTCTTCTCCTCAAATTCAAAGGCCACTGTCATTCGCTGCTGCCTCTGCTCCTCCCACAGGGTGGGGTTAAAGCTGTCGCTGTCTGATTGGTAATCTGTATGAGACAGAAAGGGAAACCTTCAAAGTGAACACTGGTACTGCCGCTTCTATTCACCATTCCAATCTGCACTTAACTATTGATGGTCTAATCCTTAAAACACTGAATGATTTCATTCTTATACTATTAAAATTACTTTAGTATTTTGGATAGCTCTGGGACATTTATAGATATCAAGATTAAATGCTTACCAGAATCTATGTGTCATTTTAAGCAAACTGGTCACATTGGTCAGTAACTCCAGTTTTTATGCTCAAACCAGTGTTTTTTGGGACCCCCAGACGGTGCATGTTTTCACTCCCTCCCAGCTCCCTGCTACACAGTCCTCATTTTTCATTTTTGCTCCCTCCAGTAGCTGGGAAGGAGCAAAAACGTGGACTGTCCAGGATCTCTGAGGACTAGATCGACAGATACTGGTTTAAACGTCTGCCACTTGCAGCCTGGAAAATGCTGTATTTTGTTTAACGTTTCCGAAACAGGGCTAAACCGCTGCAGAAATCAGCCGCTAAAGCTGATGTCACTTAGAACCCTGGCATGCCAGTCTGTTTCACCACCTGCTTCTCCCCAAGGCTCTCTGTAGAGCAACCTAGAGCTCCAAAGATGTAAATATGTCACAGCTCTACTGTACAGGTATAAATCCATATGAAAGAGCCTGGGTATGACCCTCAACCACAAATGTGAATGCTCTGTGTTGCTCCTGGTGATGAGTGGCAGTCTGTCACAACACGAGAGCCAACAGGGGGCACTGTGGGTCAACCTTCATCATGGCGCGGCTGCTGAGGAAACATGTAATTGGTGAGGACCCTCTGCTTGGTCTCTGGGTGTGCCTCCGTCTGAAGGGGGATAAGGGCTTTGGACTGCAATGGCACAAAGGGATCACAAGTCACATTTATGTGATTCAATGCTTTGCATTACAGCAAGAGCTGCCATGCCTATATAAGGTAAATCATTCACACACTTTGATGCATGCATGCGAGCTGTAATCATTTTTGGGTGGTTTCCATGGCTGGTTCATTCAAATATCTGCTTTTAGATTCATAATCGTATTCAGGTCTACTGTCACTTTCCAGTTTATACAAACATACAAAGTGAGTGGAATTCTTATGTGCAGAGTGCCAAACACAATGTAACATATACAGCAGGAGCTTTTATGACAAGTACATGTGAGAAATAAATACATAAACAGTAAGTAATAAACACAGATGAGATAATGAGAGAGGTAAAATGACGGGTAAGGTGCATCCAACAGGATTAATATAGTAAAAGGCGCTAACTTGCATACAGTGAGAGTGATATGAGACAGTGTATAATACAATATAGATTTTATAATAAACACTTTTATTATGAAAACTATCATAGGAGCATAAAATAATGCACTGGAGACAGTAGATACATACAAACACACCTGATTGTCTGATAACCATAGTGCAGCGAGATCTTTCAGTTTTGTGAAAGTGAACGGTAAGTTCTTTAACCTGTTAGAGAAGAAGAACAAAACAGCATCTGTATGAGCAGAGCGTCTCTCTCTCTCTCTCTCTCTCTCTCACTATATATATATATATATATATTTCCTAAGCTCTTAAGAAAGCAAGACAGTCCATTTCATATAAAAAAGCTCTTATGGGATTTAAAAAGACAGAACATGAAAAACGAAGGGCACAGAATTGCAAATTTGATTTATTGCCCTAATTAGTCTCTCTAATGGCTAATGTCTTACTGCCTGCATGACCTTCCAACATACAAAAATGAAAACTTCCTGACCAGTGACAAGGACACAGGATAATTGGGATGACTCCTCTGATATCTTCAAGGCTAATCCAGCGCATGTTTCCATTATACACGTAAATTCAGAATGACACTGTGATTATTTTCGCAGCCCCCGTATCTGCCGGGAACCATCGCAGGATGCAGAGATCGCTCGTTTGAAACGCTTAGCTGCCAGCAGTGCCTGTCACCGCCTGCTTGGCCAAATGTGACGGGAGCCGGTTCATCACGGTCTGTCTTGCAGTGGAGACTGGGCCTCGGCTACGAGCAGCTCCTGCTCATTCTGCGTCATCCCCTCAGCCGTGTGCTAGCTAAGCCAGGCTGTTATTTATTGTGGTTTAATCACCCCACATTGGTTTAATCGCAGGCCGAGCATCCAAATATCTCATAAACGGCTTCCTTAATGAGGCTGGTGGGCTGGGGAGGTACTTCTGCTTTCTTAATGAGCTAATAAAGAAAAATAATAACATGATGCACCTCGGTTGGGATAAAATCTGCGCAGCTAGAGCGCTCGACCATACTTGGCATGTCTCACCATAGCATACGAACGTCAAAGCCCGTGAGAGCTTGAGGGAGCTCGTGTAATAACGGGGAAGGCCGCTGGGCTGCCATTGCGGAATGAGTGATGTGTACATCATACAGGCCAAGTGCTGAGACCTAATGGCGGTAAATATAACGCACAGCAGAATGTACCAGGGGCTTGTCTGCTACACAGTTTATAATCAAGGCTTGGTAATTACAAATCTCTCCTTTAATAACAGCTTTTTCTACTCAGGCAAAACAGAGCATGATAGCCTGTATTCAGTGGCCAAAGATACTTATCATTTATACAGCTTTAGCTGTGGTTGTAATGATGGAGGGGGGTGGCGGGCATCCCCGTGATATCGAGGGGGGGCACCTGTTGTCGCTGAGGTTGAGAACGCGCAGCTTGGTCATCTGGCCGATCTCCTCAGGCAGGAACTCCAGCTTGTTGGAGCGGAGAGACATGACCGTGACGTTCTTACAGTTCCCGATCTGCAAACACGAGCGAAAGGGAAAAGCTTGTGATGGCCACACTGCGTTACTGCGCTCTCACACCCTTATCCTGCAGTGGACAATAGCATGGTGTTTTTTTTAGCCATAGTACACAGACTTCCTTTTCAGCGTCATTGCTAGGACACCCAGGAGATGACATGCCTGTTTTTTCTGCTAACAAAATGACGCAAAAAACCACAAGCCTCTACAATCATATGTGCCTCTTTGATAGTGGTGTTTTAATGTACTTTCTACATCTAGCTGGTTTAGTGTGATATGAAGCATTTGGAGGCAGTCACACCACCCTGTTCCACTTCAGTTAAGCTGGAACCTTCCAGCAATGTGGGCAGCTGAAGTACATCAGTCCAATCGGTGCATGTATAATGAAGCAGAAGTTTGGCCATTACATTAGGGTTCTATTCCCAGACATGTGACCAGCGATGTGGCTTCACCCTCCTTATTCCCAGACATGTGACCAGTGATGTGGCTTCAGAATCCCTATTCCCAGACATGTGACCAGTGATGTGGCTTCACCCTCCCTATTCCCAGACATGTGACCAGTGATGTGGCTTCACCCTCCTTATTCCTAGACATGTGACCAGTGATGTGGCTTCACC
>JAODKF010000038.1:23506401-23516417 GCA_026779585.1 Mormyrus proboscirostris | reverse complement strand
TATTCCCAGACATGTGACCAGTGATGTGGCTTCACCCTCCTTATTCCTAGACATGTGACCAGTGATGTGGCTTCACCCTCCCTATTCCCAGACATGTGACCAGCGATGTGGCTTCACCCTCCCTATTCCCAGACATGTGACCAGTGATGTGGCTTCATACTCCCTATTCCCAGACATGTGACCAGTGATGTGGCTTCACCCTCCCTATTCCCAGACATGTAACCAGTGATGTGGCTTCACCTTCCCTATTCCCAGACGTGTGACCAGTGATGTGGCTTCCTTTTTTCCATTACCCGACATGTAAACAGTCATCTGGCCTGACCCTTTACATTCATCTGTCTCAAAATATACACCTGTATCTCCAAATTGGCAGATATACAGAATCCCCTGTGATATGATCATAATTTTCTCTTCATATTTAAATTGATTGCTATCAGCCAGCTACACATTTTATTTGTTGTCCTCCATTAAATCACACTTGACGCCTGTTAATTAGAATAACAAACCATGTGGACCAGTGAGCCTTACCTCTCTGGGCAATTCCGAGAGGAAGTTCTCATCAGCAGCGAACGTCCGCAGGTTGTGGAGGTAGCCGATGGTGGGCGGAAGGACCTCCAGCTCATTGCAGCTACAGTCAAACTCCTCTAAAAGTGATAAACTAAAAAAGGAACACAGCAGCTTTCAGAACAGCTTCTCCGGACAAAGGCACGTTCAGGACCACAGGTATGCAGCTAGCCGTCCCAAAAATCCAGCCTTTACCACCACACTTTAATTCACCATTAGTAGTGATTCATATGCCTCATACAATATCATAAATAATGAATTAAATGAAGGCATAACCCTTTAACCAAGGGATTATGTGTTTGTGCTGACACACCAAGATGACCGGTCTGAAAAATGCATAAAATGTACAGTTCAAATTAGTCCAAAGTGTTCTATGCTAAGAGGGTCGCTGGGTGTCACTGCACAGTTACATACTGCCGCCGATATCGGTGCTGTTTCGGCTGTTACGTAAAGGCTAGATTGAAGAAGAGCTGCTAGGAAAATGAAGACAGTCCAAGTGCTCAAAGGTACGTGTCTTAATCCTCGAAAGAGCAACACACGTACACTGCGCGCTGACATACACAGATACAAAGGAAGGCTTAGTCAGGCATCATGTGCTTCTTGTGTCCTGGCATCATTTGTAATTCAACAAAAGAGACAGCACAATAACTAAATACTTTACTAAATAAAGGCTACAGAATATATATATTTATATATAATATATACACACACAAAAATGCATATAACACAAAAACAGCTACAGAAAAAAAAAAATCCAGCACAATTACTAGAAAATAAAAGAAAAATCGATATAAAATATTATTAACATTCTATCAACACAACAAAGATCCTTCTGAAACCAAAATAATTTCTCATTAGATGTTTTTAGACATTTGCACACTGTAAAGCTGTGTAATCAACCACCTTAAGTCTTACTGTGGGTCCCTATTTGACAGCTATAAAAACCTACCACATTTAGCTAAATTACAAACTATGTAACTGAATTATTTAACAACCTTCATTCGGGTTCCCTGTATTAGTTACCTCTCAATCTCAAGTGTGTAAATTAATCACATGCAAATACATTGTTGGACATATTTTTTTAAAGCTGAAGGTAATTCATGTTTGGTAAGGACAGCGAGATTATTCGCTGTATGTGGCTATGAGCAATGGCCAGCTGGTCTCCCATATGCGTGGCTTAAGTCTCACACTGTTAGTGGTAGCGTACAGATGGTGCCCAGGTGTGCGACCGTCTATTCAAACATGCTGCAGTTGGAGTGTGTGGAACCGGGGGCATTTCCAGTCTACTTACCCTATTTTGGTGCGTCCACTAAGTAGCCCATTTTAGATGCATGTATAATAAACACAACACACAGACCGACCCAATGACAAACCATGAAGAGAGATGCACAGAATATCACAGTACAGTTTCACAGGCACAGGGGCTACTGGGCCGATATTGATGCGCATGATAGGTGGAGATGGAGAGCGTGAGGGCAAAGCTCTGTGTGACGGCTCAGCGCCCGGATTTCCCTTGGTGTTCCATTGCCACCACTGCCATACAAACATGTCGAAAAGCTGTATGTAACTGACATGATGTGTAACGTCACTTGTCACCTGTGACAAATTATATGCATTTATGATCAAATTCAGCACTTGTAGTGCATAAACCCACTGGAATGAAACATTACAATCCTGGTATCTGTAAATCCAATAAAGACAGCGATTCATTTAATTAATTAAGTTAACGATGTGCTAACAATGTGCCTGCCTGATTTTCTAGAATTGGTGCACTGTTACTATTTTGGACTGGGGTTGTGTGCATTATATAACAAACAGCCTTTCATGTACCTCGATACTAGACCATGCAGTGTTACAATACTGTCTCACATTACATGTTTCACATTTTCAGCCTGGATAAGCAGGCTTAGCCTTAAGAAATAGTCCATACATCCATTTTCTGTACCCACTTATCGCAGGGGTTCAGAGGTTATCCCAGAAGCTATAGGCGGGAGGCGGGCAATAACCCAGAATGGGGCACCAGTTGCAGACCAAGGTAACCTTATCTGCCTTAAATCTGCGACTCCTAATGACCAGAATCAGTTTGTGTGACTGGTGTTTTCTACAGCTATGTCCAGCAAACTCTACTTTATCATTTTCCTCAGTGTTCACACTGTGGTTGCAAACCACAGTTTTTCAAAGTGAGGTGGGAAAAAACAGCCACACTCAGTTCTGATTTGCTCTCTTAGTTCGAACGCCTTGAAACTTGTTTAGCCAATAGCTGTACAGGAGCTGTACATACCTAAGCTCCCACCTTAAGCAGTACCTGTTGTCTCTTTAGGAGCTGTACATACCTACAGTAAGCTCCCACCTTAAGCAGTACCTGTTGTCTTTAAAGAGTTTGTCATTTGATCATTTACTAGTCAAACCTGGCAAAACTGTGCATCTTAAACAGAACATGATGACAAATTCTTTGTGAGGGAAATTTGGGGATTTTTATCTGAGAAATGTAAAGTTTTGAAACAGCTGTAGGTGTAGCTCTTTTATTCAACTCACCTTCCAATGGAATGGGGCAGTGAGGTTAGCTGGTTGTCGTCCACTTTGAGAGTCGTCAGTTTTTTCAGCATTCCTGAAAAGGCAACGAGTGTGAATGGGTGACACTGACATTTATACAGATATTCCATTAACAATGGGATACAGTAAAGTAGTACAAGTTTAAAAAAAATTTTTTAATAAATTTCTTTAAATGTTTTGACCATTAGCAGATGTATTTTATTATTAAATAAAAGGCAGTAGGATGATGCAGCATTATTTTTATGTCGGTCATAACCCCCTCTCTTCCTGGCCTGGAGAACTTATCCAGACCATCTTCATATTACTGTAATATAATCTTAGGCATCTCATTTTTATAATGGGTTACAGTTTATAATGGGTAATTCAGTTTACAGTAGCATCATACTTTGTAAATTATATTCTCAATAATAAAATGTAAAGGCAGATTCTGCCTAACCTCTGCATTCTTTGAGCATACAACAAAAGCTGTTGACAGTACAAGCTTACGATTTCTTTGGTTTTCCAGGATGCATTATTTAAAGTTCTGCATAAAAGACTGATCTAAGGCTGTGTTTGCAGAGATATAAATCGTAGTGTTCAGTGAAATCAGGCATTAGAACCCACAGCTGGTGGGATTATCAATGGCTGTCAATCACTGACTCATGCACTTCCTATAGTGTGAAACCAAACCTGGATGTTAATCTCACCCACTGAGGGCTTCAAACCTTTAGAGACATATCAAGAGACACAACCTCCAGCTGGGTTACAGGGAAATCTGAAGATCCACCGGGTTCAGTGTAAGACATTACACCTAATCTATGTATCGGAATTCAAATTCAAAATAACTTTATTTGTTCCCAAGGGACAATTAAAGGCACATAGGGCAGTTGAACAAGGACACAATGACATAAAGTGCAACAGTATTTGGAAGATGCTGTGCAAAATTGCAGTCAATAAGGTAGATGATGACAGCGGTCCGGTCATATTTAAACAAACTGCCTTTATTTAGGTGAACTTTGGGAGCTATTGCAGGTGTAGCAGATCAGAAAAACATGTAGGTAAACTATTGAAACAGAGATTAGGGCTGCCAAAAGTTTGTACAATAATTCACAGTTGAAACTTTTCTTGAGCAGGTCCTCCATAACTAAACCGAATGCCAAAAAATAAACACAGGGCACATAAAATACTCAGACACACAGCTTATCAGTCAGAGAGATACTTGGCAGCTTTGTAAGTTCTTCTGAAAGGCTGTACTCTGTTGAACATCGGCCAGCGTGTCTTACAAGCCATTCAGCAATAGCTAAACACTCATTAAGCCTCAGAAACATTTAAGTTACATATTCTTAAAAGGCATGAGCTTTTTTAAAATTAAGAGTTCAGTTTGTTTTTATGTATTTTTCGGTGTGCATTTTGCTCATCTACTTGGCACGCACCCCACCCAGGGTATACACCCAACCTAGGACAGGCCCCCGTCCTGGATGAATGTTTGGATGATGAATAGATCGATTTTTATTTGTTTAAATAAAGTGAAAAACCCTCTCACTATTTTAAAGCACTAAATCTCTTCACTCTGCGACCAGCTGAAGGAAATCATGAACCAAAGCTTCGGGGAAGTCAGCCAACACTTTACTGATAGCAGAGCACCGTGTCACAGGCTGAGAGCTAACTGGAAATGAGTTTAGTGGAGAATAATAAAATTGTATCTTTCCACAAAGGGTGATGTGGTTTGGAACAACTGTCGCTGTAGTAACAATGAAAGGCTGTCCTTAGATTTGGCAAAATCGACAGTACATTTTTGGGTTCCTCCCACTGGTATTAGTCCTGTGTTTTCATTTCTTTGGCCCCTGTGTGAGCAGTCATTAGTGCACAGCTAATTAAATATGGCGTCGTCAACAAAGACTGCATGCAGCATATTATGATGTTACCAGAGAGACAGATGAGATGATATTATTTTCTCAGTGATAACAGGCAGATTTCCAGGCTTCCTAACATGTCCAGTTGTGCTTTAGATTTTTGGACACTTCATTTGATTTCACTTTTGGATTTGATTTCAGTTTTAGCACAATAATGGATTTTAAATTAAACAATTTGATTTGATGAAGTAATGAAATACTTCAATACACTTACAGCACATTTGTATACAGTTGTTTTTCTTTTAAGATGTATTTAGGATACAATTAATTTTAACTACCACATTTGTATAAGATGTAATTAAATGGTCAATACATAAAAATTGTGGCTTAGATAAGATTGAAAAACACGGCAGTAGTAGCAGAAGGGCAATGACCTCGGCAAGATGGATGTCACAGTTACAAATTACGCTGGGAAATATGTTCTTAGATAACTATAATAATGTGATGGAAGACTAATGGACTCATTATGGAATTAATCAGGTATTTTAGTAGCTTTCTCAAATGATCAATTCAGAAGGTAATCTTGTGCAGGGAAGAGAGACCTAGGTGACCATTCATTAATTGATTAATACCATAATTGTGAATGAGGTCATTGAGTAATGGACACCGCTGAGCTGCCCAGGCCTCACCTATGGATTCAGGCAACTGTTGCAACATATTGGAAGACAGAAGAAGGTCTTCCAGGGACTCGCATCCGGATATTTCTGTGTCCAGCGTCTCGATCCTGTTCTTCGATAGGTCCAGGTACCTTAGTTGTCTCAGCTTCCCTACAGACTTTAGGGGCGAGAAACGGAAAAAGTTTCCGAGGGGTCAGTACCAGGAGAGCTGAGCATGGATGGTCTGTGAGGCACAACAGCTTGCTTATAACTATCATGACTGAAAAACACCAGGACATGAACGCATTGAATGTTTCAGCAATTTAAAGGGGACCTATTATGCTAATTTCCACTGATTATAATTTGATTTTTGGGGACTAAGTACTAGAATAGATTTATAAACTTTTTCTCATACTTTATATCTCTATTTACCCACTGATTGAAATGCTCTGTTAGAGCTATAAGCCTTACCCCTGATGAACCCAGTGTGCTCTGATTGGTCAATCTGCCACATTAGTCAATTTACCCCACATGCCAATAAGAATTATGTTACAAGGTGACCTCATCATGTCACAGAAGTAAGGGCTATAATTCCAACAAGGCGTTTCAGGCTAATTAGAGAAGAATGGTTTCTGTGGTCAGAGTTATTCCTTTTGGAGTGTACTTTGGGCCTTAAGACTCTGCAGACCATTTACATGTAAATAAAGCTATATAACACACTAAAGGAAAGGGATAAACCAAAAAAAGCATAATAGGTCTTCTTTATGTCATGATGCATAGATTCCTTACATGAAGCACTGTGATATAAATTTCAGAGCGCACTTGGTCAGGGTAATATGGAACGAGCTCCTTACCCCTGGCATTGTCTGCAGTGAGTTATTGTCCATCCACAGTTCTTTCAGATTGTGTATCTGCTCCAGGACCTCTGGCTAAAACAGAAAGCAGGAGTCTAGCAGAAAGGCAATTTAGATAAGTGCTTCTTTGCAGAGGGAATAGAAATGTCAGCTTCTGCAGTTATAATAAACTGTTGAAATTTTTATTTTATTTCTCTTAACTTTAAAAGATTTTCAACAATAACAATTTGTCTATGTATTAAACAACAATGAAAACCTGTGTGTATGTGTATGTGTGTGGATTATGTTTATATTACAATTATTTCCTCATAATGTAATAAAAACCTGTTATTTTGATGTTGTGGGGACCATTTTTCAGGTCCCCACAAAGATCTGTCAATGCAATCAAAAAACTGAAAAAAGTATTATATTTCGTTTGGTTACTTATGGTTAAGGATATGGCTGGTGGGGGTGTAAGGATTATGTTAGAATTAGAGTTTTCCCACAGAAACAAACAGAGAGTCCCCACAAACATATAATTACAAACCCGTACTTGTGTGTGCGTGTGTGTGTCTGAGAGAGGATAAATGATATCTGTTACTATGAAGCCAGTGCCTTCATACAGAAATTTGAAGAAATAACTATTTTACTTTCTACAAAATTTAATGGCTTTTGATTGAACCAGTCAAACAACTTTGAGGGCCTGGGTAAATTTACAACAATGTTTATAAAATCATTCAAATCTGAATACAAAAACAGATATCACTATTAAATTACGAAAGCATGAACTCTGGTTTCACCTTGGATACAAATTACAGTTTCTTAAGGATACCCTAAATTCAATGTGAACGATATTTCTTGTAATTTATTTATTTGTCAACAGTGAGTTCCACTATTTTCCTAGTTACTTTTTGATTCTTTGTGAAGCAACAGAGAATGTGACAGTCTTTGGCAACCACTCAATACCTCCTGTTCTCACTGGAAACAGATTAAATGCTTGGCTTAAGCTGTCAACTTCCTGTGCAGAAGCACATCTTGTCCTTTGTCGTTGCCCTGGTACTTATTTCTTCATTGTTGCCTTTCATCACAAATCTACACTGTTATGTAACTAGTGCAAATACATAAAGAGTTAAGGCTTGGTCTGTGACTGAAGGGTGTAATAGATTAGGGGCTTGGTGTATAGTAGGGGGGAAAGTCATCTGTTAAATGTATAATTACATTGCTGTGACTAAATTATTGGATTTTCAGAGCAACTTACAATATCACATGTAAAGTATAATACAATTTCACACTTCAGACAGCTGACACAGAAAAAGGTAATATTCACTGCAGTTGTGAACCATTTAAAATGATTTTTCTCTAATGAAATTATTATATTATTGTATGACAAAGACAAATTTTTCAATCCATATTACCATTTCCACATGTTAATATTTATTGTACATAGAATTTTAATTGCATAATTTATACAGGGTTGCCAACTTTGGTCAGCTGGCTAGAGTAAGATTTTCAATTTGAGACAAGGCTATACACATATTTACATGTATGTAAAAGTTGTATTACCTTGAAAATAGTCTGTAGGGTTTGGAATCTACTCCAGCACTGCAGCTAATTTTAAGTTTATAATGGAATAGTATGGATTTGCCATAAAATTTCTTGTGTGAGTGTCTGAAAGCGTGAGTATCATGTCAGATGTGCAAGAGCTGGCAACCCTGTTTACATTGGCTAAGCAAACTGTTAAACTGCTGTGCAGCTGATCTGAGAAAGCAGAAGATTCATTTTGACATGGAAAGGCTATATAAATGCCTCAAGTATCAGTTTCTAGCTAGAAAGAAAAGGTAGCAGAACTACAAAACAGGAACCCTCAGGAACATTGATTTAGGATAGTTAAAGAGAGTAAATTGTGAAAATTTGGATGGATTTTTGAAGCAGCAGGGAAACAAAATTATCACTGATAACATCCCCAACCTGCCACAACAAATGCCATCTCGGCAGTTTGAAAAGGAACAGGAAGACTGGAGGCAGGGCCTCTTTAAGGGCTGAAAAAAAACACACGGCTCATGGGCCCGGAAAATGAAAACTCTTGCTCTGTACCTCACTGAAGGGCTCACAGAAGCACAGCTTGCCGGAGGGCAGCGCAAGATCTAAAATGAATAAAACTAATAAAAGGAAAAGGGCAAATGGAGATGTGCTGAAGTGGCACTGCTGGTTATGAAATTCAGACGGGGGATCTGCGGGTGTCCTGACTGCCACGATGTGTTTCCAACAAAGAACCAAGATCCTGGAATGATTTTCTCTGTATCTGACACTGATGCACACCTGTACATCTCATTATGGCAGAAGTGACTGGATCACTGCCTCAGCCATGGGTTTTGGCTACAGTCTGCATCCACACTAAGTCCATTCGCTGCACCCGTACTTAATGAGCTTCACGCTAGTCAACCTCTCACTAATAGCTGTGCAGAACTGAGCCCCAGCCTCTACATATAAATGCCCGCACCACTCTCCCCAGGTCAATGCAAGTTCAACGCTTGAAGCTGGATGGAAACCATAACCACTGCAAAATGCATTCATGAGTAGTAAAGGTATCCTTAGAATGTTGGTTGCAGTATTTTTCAGATTTGGCCTCTTTTGAGTGCCATAATACTTCTGCGTTCATTGATTTAAATATCTTGCTGAGAGATTGTCATTGCAAAAAAGATCAGGCACACAGACCTTGTTAAGCTAAATGTTAGTAGGAAAAAAATCCAGAGTTCAGAGTAAAGTACTGTGCTTTTCCCAGAAAAACCAGCAATGTGCCGAGTATAAACTCATTGACTGGGATGACTCGATTGAATGGATGCCCAGTTAATTAATCCTTCATCGCCTACCCCCAAGTGGCATGGGGGGAGGGGGGTGACATTACTTGATAAATTCCCTGCCATTGTTTATTTCACATCCTCCAGCCAATTAACATCTGTTCAGCACTGAACACCATGTTGGCTTTAAAAGAATAAACTTTCTAAACAGCACATCGAGAGGCTGTGGGGTGAAACAGTGTGATGATCTAAGGAGGGATCTAAGGCTGCAACCTTAGAGCCCTTCTTGTAGGTCGGCTTGGTCACCAAAGCATACAGGGCACTGCTAATTGCATTACTGACGCTTTTCCTTACCAGATCAGAAAATTCATTGCTTCCCAAATCTAATCGCTCCAGCTGTGTAAGTCTGTGTATTGACCTGCAGGGAACAAGAAAGGATTTTAGGTCCCAGCTTAGACAAAATATCGCAAATTGCCAAAACTAATCCCCCCCCCCCCCAAAAAAAAACCCGAAGGAGCCAATCAGGCTTTATACTGCTGCTGATGCCCTCAAGTAAGCCATAGCAAAACATACATCAAGACCACAAGGCTTCATCTAAAAGTGAGAAACTAGAGGAAAAAAAATGCTAAGTTTCAGTCTTAAAGTAACACCATTCAAAAATGAACAAATGACTAAGGGAGACACACAGAAACCACTCAAGTTTTGGTTTCATTCAATTAATGTCTGCTTATATTGTATATCCCTCGTTTTTTTTTTTTTTTTTTTTTTTGGATGCCCACC
>JAODKF010000038.1:23477667-23499260 GCA_026779585.1 Mormyrus proboscirostris | reverse complement strand
GGGGGTCATTTCTATACCCACTATACCTTAAACAGACAACATGCACTCCAGTGCAATGTTGTTTTGACAGATTTTTCGACTGGTATTAATTCAAACTGATGCTAGGTTTTGATTTTCCCAGATTGAGGTGCGTGGTTTAATTCCAAAATCCAAATCGCTATCCAGACTCAGGGTTGGAAACCAAACAGTCAGATCAGATGCAATCAGAAGGAGAGAAATAATACAAAGTCAGGAGCAAGAATCAAGGCAAGGGATGAAAAGCCAGAGAAAACCAGAACCACAAATTTGGTATCCTGATCTGATCCAATTAATATCTTCTGATTCTGACTCCCAATCCAATCTTAAAATAAACAAATAAATTATATATATTACACACACACACACACACACACACATATATAGGAGACTGCTTGTCAATTAACTTTTTTTTTATTTTTAACTCAGAACAGCTCTTTCAGAACTTTAATTTGCCTTTCAATGTATTACTACTTGAAATTAATTATTTAGAACTACAGGTCTAATGTGATTTTTTTTAGTAAAAATAAATAAAGTAATGCTTTTTGTTATCAAACCAATAAGAACATGTAGATCCACAGACACCAGATCTGAGGTATGAGGTGACAGTGCTGCTTGCTGAGAACCAAAGCTGCGCTTCAAATTGTACATATTTCCTAAATTACCTGTTTGAAATTTATGATTTCTGCTGAACATTCTTATACTGTATATTGAAGATCCTCAGGTTATTTGGACATTTTACTGTTGATGCTCGACCCCTGCACTGCTCGATATTGACTATACAGCTGCGATAAACATTAAGAGACCACAGCACAAATTTTTGTTTCACTCATTTCTCAATTTATGGGTGTTTGGCTGTGAATAATACATTTTACAAACTGCACCCTGGACCTTCTCAGTTTCTCATTAATGAAGGGCTTCTTCCTTCCTTAATGGACTTCTGTCCTGTTTCTAGAAGCCTGATATGATCCTAACAGTGCACTTCACACCTGCACTTAATGTTTCCCATTCCTTTCAAAGGTCACTTGATGTCATCCTTTGATTCATGAGAAACTGAAGTTAACAGTCATCTGGCATTAGAATGTCGCTTCCACCTTTTACCTGGCTGGTTTCTGGTCGTTCCCAGTGTCTCCTGCTTCACCTTATTCTTGTGTACTGCTGCCTTAGAAACTTTGAACCTAGAAGCAACCTGCTGCGCAGCGTAGCCTTCTGCCCTGATTAAACTAGAATTTAAAAATGCAGATTTGTTTAAAAATATAGAGTGGTCTCTTAATTTTTTCCGTAGCTGTAAGATGTCAGTCCATATGGCAGCCACCCAGAAACTATCCCTTAACTGCCTTTTCCTTACACATTTCCCTTGCCTTCCTTCATTCCCTAATTCCTAGACAGGACACGTGACTTTTCAACATGAAGGTTTGGAAAGCAGGGCAGCAACCATGGCCTGGTCATCATCTTTCAACAGCATTTAATAAGAGCTGAGTGGAAACAAAAATCACAGCAAAATAACAGACTATAATAAAAAGGTTATGCTGGGGGAAAATAACCTCCTGGATGATCATCCTGTGCAATAATGTTTTAATAACTCCCAGCCCATTTTCCTCCCCCACCTTGGGTAGCTCCTCTATCTGGTTGGCGTCCAGGTAGAGCTCCTCCAGCGTTCGCTCGAAGCTGAAGATCTCCTTGGGCACCTGCTGCAGGCTGCAGTGGGAGTAATCCAGCACGGAGATGACCTCCTCCTCGCCGCGGAAGCATCGGCAGGGCACCAGACGGCCGATGATCTTCCTCTTGGTTGTCATCTCCAGAGACTGCACTGACAAGGCAGACAATCAGGATGAAAGGGGAGTAAGGATCAAGGGTCAAGATGCATCACAAAATCATCTGGAATGCAGAAGAGTTCACAATAGCATCGCATGACTCTTTGTAGATTATACCTTGTAGATTTGTAGATCATAATACTCATATAAACCTGATGACTAGGTCAGGCATTTCAACAGAAAATGTACAGTTGACCTGCCCACATGGCGGGGTTAGGGATGCAGACCCCTCGCAATCTGGGAAAACTGTGTAATATTTTCGGTCCCCTTGGTGAGCAAAGCGAAAGGAAGTGGAAAGATTCCCACTTAATTTCCCATCAAAACCCCAGCATACATAGTATGGAATCACAGGAGTGCAATAAAAAGAATAAATCTGTAAATGAATAAGGAAATAAATGTTGAATAACAAAGTGAAATTAATACAAATAAGAAAATTAATTCTTTTCTTTATAGTTTTTGGTTTTACCATTTTGCTTTTAATTTTACTGTATTGCTTTTAATTTTACCAGACTGCTTTTACTTTTACTATACTGCTCTTAGATTTGTGGTATTGCTTTTAATAAAGGAACTAGCTGTCAATCAACTGGTTTTAGGCACGCCTTCCTGCCCAGGCCGAGTAGTGAATTCCAGCACACATGAATCCTACTTTGTACTTGTTTTGTGCTCAAATCAAAAACGGAAAAAAATGGATAACAAGCATTCACATTTTGTTTTGTTTTTTCTTCTAACACAAGAGGCGTAACTTACAGAAAATGTTTTAGTTAAATTGCGGTCATGTTTTATTAATGTTGAAATGTGGGCATGTCTTAATAAAGGCACTTTCACACCGCAGAAACGTTTTCTGAAACCAGAACCTTTTTCTGGAACCAAGGACTTTTGTCATGTTCATACCACAGGAACTCAAATCGATTATAGTTCCTGAGAGGCAGTATCTACTCCAGACTATGTCATTATCCTTCTAACGCAAACTACTGGGGAGGCGCCAGGATGAACTTGCTGACTGGTTGACGACAAACACTGGTGATAAATTGGAAGTGGAAGCGCAGGAAAAGAGAAGTAGCGTATAGCATATATTTAAGTAAAGTATAATTAAAAGCCTGCGTCTCATTTTGATCGCAATCGATCCCCCAATAACTTACAAATAACTAGCTAACAAAACGACCGCTTATATAGTGATCTCGTCTCTCTGTGTGACATTGATTACTATATGCGGATAATCATTATTTTTAACGATACGGTAACAAACTTTAAGTTTAAGTTTCCAGTCAGGACTGTAGTTTGGCTAGCTACTCTGCAAACAACATGCAAAAAAACCTAAACATGTATATTACCATGATGAAGTTAGTTGAACTTATGTACAATTACAAGATGAATATTAAAGAAATCATTACTATTTTCATTTGGATCATCAAGACCTATCAAGTTATCATATTGAGTACCAAAGCGTCTTGACTCAGTTACCAGCCAAAGCCTGTATACAACCTTTAAATAACTAGGGAAAAACATACCTGGAATGTTCATCTGTAGTGTATATGGACCTGTTAAATTTAGTTCCTAGCTAAGAGAAATACAGCAGTCGCCACTCTATCAACTCCTAATATCAGCCACAACTGATCTATGACCAAAACAGCACCTTAGGTTAAAGTACCACATTATTCAGTCAGTGTGGTGACCCATAAATAAAATCTATAGATAAAAATGAATTAAACATAGATAAAATGCTCCTATCTGAATATCATATCCACACAACTGGCAAGACAACAGTAATTAATAATGACAAAAAAGTCATGGATGTGGCAGCAGGGATGATGTCTAGCCTGGGACAGAAAACAACCACAAACTCTAACTCAAAACCAGGAGAAAGGGGGATATTATTGTGTCTGTCCTGCTGAAAAGAGAAGGAGACTGACTATCTTGGTCACAAAAGCCAGGGATATTCAGGGATACTCCAACACATTAATTCCACTGAGGGAGATAAGGCAAAAAGCAAGCACGCAAGGGAAATAGCAGAGGAAAAGAAGCAGGTTATTAAGATACTAGTGAGGTAGGATCACTTAAGTCCAACTATTTCCTACACTATTCATGACACTCATATAGTCACATAAACATTACATCCTGGATTGTTGTGCTTTATTATAATGGCAGAACTGACCAATAGACTGATTTTTAAGAAATAATAAATAATAATCTCAGGTATTAGAGTTTCAAAGAAGCTTACATATAGAACTGAATGTCACCATAAGTATTTCCAAAATTAACCAAAACATTGCCCTGGCTTAACAAATAAAGAATGATACTATATACTGTTATGAATAGCTCAAAACTGTGGTTTATATAAATATATACAGTAAGTATACACATACACACATACACACACACATACACACATGTCGGGTAAACATATCTTTATGGGGGCGCTAATAAATTTCTATGGGAAAAATGCTAACGCTAACTATGACAACCTTAACCCCTACCCAGCCCTAACCATAACCATAAGTAACCAAACAAAATGCAAGAGTTTTTGCATTTTTTGCTTTTTCACTGCAGTCACAGATTTTAATTAAATGAAAATTAAAAGAAACTGGTCCCCATAAGGAAAAAAAATGGGTATTCATCACTTTGTGGGGACATTGTGTCCCCATGAGGTAAGGTATACCCGCTCACACACACACACACACGCACAGTAAATATATACTTACACAGCATCCATGAGAAATTTGTACCTATTAACAAAACATACATTCATATATACATCCATACATACAATCATTCATCAATAATACAGAATGGAGAGCATATTCCCTGGCATAAAGGCTGTCAGACAAAACCAGTGTAAATAATATTCAGTGCTGCTAAATTATACAGATAATACCTATTGAAATGTTTCCTTTTGAAATAAAAAAAAAAACAGTAATCATTTTCATCTTCACTTAAATTAAGACTGAATTGAAGAGGTCTGGCAGCATAATTCATTCACCATCACAATGTCCTAAGTTTGTGGAAGAATGGAAACTGCTTAAATTACAAGACGTTGTTTCATTTTTCTCATGGAAGGACCAATCCAGCCCAGGGTGCTATGGAAACTGCGTGACGTTAGTGACAATTCTGCAGGGGCGAAAACACAGACTTGCAATTCAAGCCTGACTTTAATGAAAAACTCCATCCATTTGTATATCCTTGGTTTTGACAGGACCATTCGTACTGATTAAATTCTATGCTGCTCTCTGATGCTAAATGACTTTGAGGAAGAGGAGAGCACAACTCTGTACAATTTATTACTTAGTTTTTGTGGGAAGAGGTACATGCAGGTCTCAGTGAAAATGCTGTTCGTACCTTTCGGGTTCCCCGTGCCATTTCAAATCTCCATCTCTACAAATTTCCAGAAGCATTTATCTGCAGTTGGTACAGCGTGAATGTTTGCGTTCAAAAGGAGCAGGAGCCAGAATGCTCAGTGTACTTGTTAAAAATGCATGCCTGTCCAACAGCCGAATTCCTCAGGGTCAGCTGTGAGCCAACATGACCTGTGTGGTTTGCAGAAGCCGCAAATGGTTACCAAGGTAACAGCTTCCTGAGGTTAAAATGTATTTTTAAACGGGCAATTTCAAATTCATCTTATGGTCGATATAGCATATAGCACTCCGAAAAGCCAACAGATTGATAATGAAAACAGAATTCACTACAAAGCTTTTAAGAATATATCTTTTCACCAGTTTTATAAGAAACCAAATTACGGCAGAAACGAATGAAGTCTGAACATAAGCATTATCATTATTGCCAGCTATAATAAATATAATCTTTCTTCCATAACCACTTATCTAGTACACTGAGCCTTTCCCAGAATGTTCAGGACAAGAGGCACCATGGACAAGATCCATTGCAGAGCTCACAAGGTGGGACATTTTGAGATACCAGCTCCCCTAATTGCATGTCTTTGATACTGCAGAAGGAAACTGGAGTATCTGTAGGAAACAGGCTAATAAGTAGCAGTGGGCAATGAACTTCCCAGCCACAGAGGATTAAGTGTACAATGATCCCCACTGAGTCACGGTGCCATTAAATACAGGAGGGAAGAAATGGCATGACCTTAGTAACTGACCTTAAACATCTTCAATAAACAGCCAATAGCTAAATAAGTAGAAACACTGCAGTCTGTAAAAAAAAAAAAAAAAAAAAAAACTGGTTGTTACATTTTTTTCCTGTGAAAAATTAATTTAGACAAAGTTGATTTCAGGGCGAAGCCGAATTTAATGTGCACGTCTGGTTGAGGAAGAGCTCACGGCAGAAAAATTGTGGCAGTAGTTGTAGCGGCGTGCGGCACATAATGACTCCGCAGGCTGTGCTCTCAGATCGAGGATCATTATCATAAGAAGACCCTTGCTTGCCTGAAGGAGCTTCGGAAGTTCACCGCTCCGGGAGACTCCTATCGGTGCCGACAACCCACATGAAAGAGTGCCTCTCCCAGCATCGCATGATCGCGCGGTCCGTCGCAGTCGGGTAGAACCTGCGTGCGTCAGCGAGTGCTTTGGTGTACATGACTCTCAGAACCGAACTATTCGGCACATTCTATTCAAGAAAGGGTCAGAGAAGCAACCCGTTAGGTGAAACAGGCAGCGCCCAGGGCGCCACCTTCTGAGGGCGCACAGACTTAACAAGCTGATTTCACTTAGTCTCAGACAGGGGGCCCCAGCGGTCAGGCTTGCCCAGGGTGCCACGTGGCTATCCATCACCAGGTTCATCCTACACAGCCAATACCGTGTACCTGCAAGAAGCAGAGTTGTTCCCGAAGGCTTTCTGCAATAAGTGTATTAGAAAAGGCATGCAACAATATTGAGAAAGCAGCCTTTTCCATCTGCTGGCTTTTTGAATAATTAAAACATCCCCTTGCACTGTATACACACTGGTCATTAGCTGCTTTGGCAACAGTGAAATATTGCGAAAGTCTTGATCGATACGGTAACACAGATGTATGAACATAATTCCCCTACGATCCTTATTGAATTGTTAGTAAATTGCCTATTACCAAAGAATAACTGGGCGGTGGTGCACTGCTATAAATTGTTGTAAATTGTAATTAGATACAACGCCAAGGGAGAAGAGCGGCTGTCAGTGGAGGGACAGGCAGCCAGCAGCAGGAGTCGCTGAGCCGTGACCAGAGCAGGGCGGCTGTTCTTATTTGTGGATCACACTGGAGTAACGGAACCTCAGCGGCCATACAGGCGACGCTCCGATAATGAGAAAAATTGCCGAACTAGTGTCGCATTTGCCGGGTCAGGGATAGAGTCTCTGCGGAGGAGATCATCCACTGCCTTTTAAATGTAACACACTGAGCATGAGAGCAACGTTAGGGGGCTTATCGCTGAGCGACATCCATCTGCTGAACCCCAACAACTGCTGCGGGGCGGAGCTTTACTCAGAAAAATCATGAACGTCAAACATCGGACGTAATCATGATCTGATCCTTGGGAAATCAGTCATGAACCAAGACACGCTAACACGCACTAGCAGAAGCTAACCTAAAACATGGTCTAGCTATAGCAAGATATGATGCTATATTCAGATGTATATACTGTCCAATCTGCTAAGAAAAGCAGAAAAAGATGATTTGAGGGCATATTCTTTTGGTAAAACTTCAGAGTTAAATCTATTGGCATTTTAGAAGGTAAAATCCTGTACCCATAATGCCCAGGAACTGTGGGGAGAGTACACAGCAAAGAAAGCTGCTGACTGCCTCAGAACACGCAAACAAAGAATGTGGCCATCCCTTCAGTTAAACAGAAATGAAGTCATAGGGAATATTAACCATATTATAGCGGATTTAAGACTATTCTGGTAATCACGGTGAATGAGGCTAGGGACAGACTGGATGGGAAACAAGGCATCATTCACTGGCCTAGCTAGCAACATATGAGGCTATATTCAAATGCACACTACAGGCCAGAAGTTTAGGCCTACCCTTTGATTTTTAAAAAATAAACAATACACTGCTTTTCAAACTTTCATTACAAGAAAATATTAGAAATACTAAAAACAAATGTAACTGACTGATTCTGAAGTGCACTGTAACAATTTACTTTAACATTGTAAGTGCAGTTTAACGAATGCAAGTGCCTAAGGACAGTATGAGGTTCATCAAAATATCCACCGCTTGTCTATCACAGCAGCACAGATTCACTGCATCCTTTCCAGCAAATTCTGGAAACAGCTTGTGTCCAAACCCTCCCACACCTTTGCAAGCATGCAAATAGTTCTGTCTCATTTGCTAGATGCTCATTTTAAATTTGTTGGTCCAACTCCCCCATGAATGGACTTTCATCCATCCACAAGACCTGCTGCCCATCCTGAATACTCCAGTGTCTGTGTTCTTTAGCCTGTAGTGCCTTTTTCTTGTTAACACCATGAAGTGAAGGTTTTCTGGCAGCTACTTGACCATGCAGTCCAGCAGCTCTCAGTCGTTGCCTGACAATAATCGCAGCCCTCAGACCTCTGCAGTCATCTTCCAATTTCTTGCACGTCACAACTAAATGTTGATCTTCAGCCTTTGATATAACTTTCCTTGCCCCAAACCGTTTCCAGTCACTGTTGCTTGCTGTCAACCTTTTTCTCTGTAAACAATAGGTCACTTCATGCTTAGAAACATTTAATTTTCTGGCTTTTTGGCGACGAGAGAAAACCTCTTCGCTCAAAATCTTGATTTGAACCCTCTGTTCAATTGCTAGCTTTGCCTTTCTAGCCATCACAAGCATAAAGATATAAAATATTTATCAAGATGTCTGACATCAGTTGTAATACTGAAACTAGGAGCAGACAGTCCATTAAACCTCTCACAAACTGATCTGGGACAAGGCAGACAAGTGGCTATCGTTTAGTTTATTAAGACATAATCTTGAGAGGCCAAGAGCAAATCAAGTTCTGACATTAGTAAACAGAATTCCAACACAAAGTGAACATCAATGCACTAAAGACAAACCTGATACAGTATTTGTTCTTCAAAACCAATACTTTCAGCCTTTGTGGCTAAATAATGCATTAGTTAACACTGAAGCAATAAAACACTGAAAACTGGTCAGATACACTTTTAATTATTTCTAATATTTTCTTGTAATAAAAGTTTGACAAAGCAGTGTATCATTTATTTTTTTAAAAATCTAAGGGTGGACCAAACTTCTGGCCTGTAGTGTACATAGTGTTAGTAGTGTTAATTCTAACTGTGCCGAATATACAGAGGCACGGGGTTAATATTTTTAGTTAAGGGTCAATTAAATAACATTTCCAAATGAATCACAGATGTACAGCTGTCATTCTAATTAGTCATTCTAATGCGGCATTCCCGTTCCATTATAAAATGCCTTACATCACTATCAAAAAAAAAAAAACAATCATAGGAGCTGTGAGCCTAAGGAACAAAACTTAGGCTATTTATACCAACGAACACACCCACCCTCCCCTAACCTCTACCCCCTCAAGCACCTCCCATCAGAAAAACCTCTACCACTGAGATTCAGTGTGCCACTTTGCTATTTGTCTGTGTCCAAAACAAAGCATGAAACAAAAGATTAAGAGAAAAGGAAAACAAACTTTGCAACACTTTGAGCATCCAGACCAAAATCATTCAGAGGTATGAGCATAATATTTAACTGAATAATCAATATAATTCATACAATGTGGCAGAAATTGCACATGTATGTACTTCAGTTAATTGCTGATTGTCAGCAAAGCATTATAGTACTGTATACCATTTAGGTTGTGCGATCATGGGATTAGTTATACAGCTGGGCAACGGAGCCTTGCAATACCAACGAGTTACAAACCAACGACTCACCTGAACTGTAGTATATATATTTTAGCTTATATGATGTTATATAAATATTATAGTGCAATGACCCTGAAACTAATGCCCAGTCAGTGAATCTAAAAATAAGAGGACTATTGCTTAAACCACTTCCAAAGCTTCAATAATGAATTGAGTGTACCACTCTCTACAAGGGAGGACAATACATTTTGAAAATGCTGCCACCAGCAGGCTTCACAGGGGATGACACGGGCTGGACAACGTGTCCTGGTGAATTAATGCCTGTTTTTAAGCCACTTATTATTGTGTATTGGTGTTTGCTGTGTCTAGGTCATTGCCGAGCTTCAGCCTCTAGGCAGGACGTGAGGCGGCAGGGGGCAGGCAGCCGCTGACACCTGTCCGGCCATCGGCCCGACCTGCAGACCGGGGAGAGAGGAACAGGTGCAGTTGGATCCCCGCTGTTTTCCCTCCAAGCCTTGGCGGGAGGAAAAGGCAGGTCTGCACCACGCTTTGCTCCTTTCAGGCATGGCTGGCTGATGACACATCCCAGACTCGAACTCTGAAGCAGGCATCCTGGCGACGGCATCTTACGCCTCACCATCTCTGTCATGCCATCGTAGTGGCACTTAAAGGTTACCTTGGAAACTCGTAAGTTCGGTTTTCCAGGCTGCCCTGTTTTGTGGGCCAGGTGGGCTGTTGTTGTCTGGTTGTCGGTTGCCTGGGTAACTGATTCTTCCAGAGCTGCCACTGGCTTTTCTTTGACAGCCCTATACAGCTTCCTGCACTCACAGCCTCTCAGGTTGATGGGGTATCGTGATTTTCTGTGACAGGTGTCATCATACAGATTATCAAAGGAGGAACCAGCGTCTTTCTGCTACATCCATCTCACGACCACAGCTATTCATGATTATGAAGGGACCTTACAGTGGCAGATGCATTTTAAGCAAAATCATGTGAACCACAATTCTTGTACACGCACACACTGTTGAAAAAACTGTTCTTACGACTCTTCTGTCCGAGGTGAAACTTACAAACACAATCCAAACCGAAACATATTTCTATTGCCATTTATAATAATATAAGTCTGTTTGTTTTTTTTTTCCTATTTTTTATTTCTGGATTACGTGTGCAGGCTCGGTCAGAAACTAGAATCATATTAAGGGAAGCAAGATTGCAACCTCTGAGGCAACAATATGTAAACATTGTGCAAGAAGGTGAATACTGCTGAAATCACTCTGCATAAATTTGTGCACCCCTCTCCAAGCATGCAAAGTGAATCTGCTGCTGTTAGGGAGCTTTCAAATAAATGCCTTTACACAAGATCACCCACTAATAATTTAATATAATATAATATAATATAATATAATATAATATAACAAGACATACTACTCTATATGTACATACTTCGATAGTACACATATTAATAGTAAACATATGTAAACATAGGACGTGAAAATAAAAGTAAGAAAAATTCAAATTTTGTAACATTTCAGTTTCCTTATCCTACAAAACTGGAGTTTTTTTCTCAAATATATTGGGTGTCAAATAGCTTAAAGGACCTTTCATCTTAGTTTTCCACAATGCAGCAGATGTGCTGCATTACAAAGCCATTGTAAATGATTAATCCTAAGGTAAGCCCACGCACAGAGTCATCATAAAGGTTCCCTATATTAAACAGCAGGTTTCATTCCTGGCTTTGCCAAAGGACACTGATCTCCCTACACAGAGTCTATGAATATCAGTGTAGAATAAACACCGTTCAAACCAGTCTGATCATTCATTCACACAAGTAAGGTATGAAGATGGTTGCCTCTTATTACACAGTAATTGCATTTAACCCTATATAGTTTCTGGCTTAAATAGGGAGCAACCAGGCATTGAATCAGAATCGGGGGGGGGGTGAGTTCTGAATAAGCCACTCTGTAAATTAGATTGTTAGTTGCTATATGTATTTATGGTATCTGTGAAAATTAATTGAAATATCAAGTTATTCAGGGATTTTTTTAGGCTTTTCACATACATCTTTACTCTAAGTCTAGCTGGAAAGTGAAGTTTTGGCAGCAGGACGGTAAGCAAAATAAGTCAAGATATAAAAAAGGGACAGAAATCAAGACATCATGCAGCAATATCTCACTCACTAGAGAAATCAGTGCAACTAATGACATTGGAACAGAAAACAGTTTAATGTTGAAGGAGGTGGAGCTGTGATCCGGCAAGGTGCGATTTGGACATAAGGAGGCCGTATATATTTAAACCCTGGACCAAACTCTCCAGCCATTTCTGGGAGGATGTTAACATGAGGTGAGGGGTTTTGACAGGTAGCACCAGAGCTGGAGAACTCTCCAGGGCCTCCGATCATAACTCTGCATTCAGTGAAATGCATGATAGAATGAGCTGATACTCAGCAATAATCACCGCACCACTCAGACTTCTGAGGCACTGCTGCTGTTATTGCATGGAGGTTGAATCCGTTCCACTTGCAGTTGTTGTCTTCTGGCGAATGCCGTTCTTGTGCGAGAAGCAGGAGCCAAGCCCATCTGCCAGTAGGTGGGTCCCGACAGCAGAAACAAATCAATCTGGCCGCACAGTGTAAAGGGTGATTAATGCCGCGACCTTATGGGTAATCTAATTTAAGAGATACCTGAGCTGGTCCTGCATTTCACAGAAAAGAACAGCGAGACAGGTTTAGCAGCCATCAGGTGACGCATACTGCTGGTATCTTTGTGATATGCACCTGCAGTCTAACATAATATGTATAATATGTTTAAATTTTCTTTCAGCAGTTTAAGAAAATCAAAACAATGTATTTGCATGAGTATAACTTCTAACTTCAGACTTCGTTAAATATTCAATGTCTAATACTAATTACGTTAATGATGATTAATGAAGGGGACAGCACGGTGGCTCATATCTCCAAGGTTGTGGGTTCACATCCCCCATTTATTTCAGCTAATTAGTGTCTCTAAATTGCCGCTAGAGTGTGAATGTGTGTGGATGTGCCTTTTGATGAATAGGCATCTCGTTCAAGGTGAAACGCAACCTTGTGCCCATCCGACGACAAAATGATAATGATAATTATCGCGATATAATTTAACTCAATATCGATATGCCAAATGTTTGGCAAAAATTTTATGTAATTTAAGACACACAATGCCGCCGGCAACATGCTTTGTGTCACGAAATGAGGTCACTTTCTCTGTGACTACTTGTCAGGACCGCAGCGGAGCACAAGCGCAAACACAGCTGTGAAAATGAAATAACAGAATGCAATAGGGCAGGTAGGCAGACAACAGACAAAACCGTCAAATCAACAGGGCAACTCACCGGAATAGCAAGTAAGTCCAAAGCAACCCGTTCAATAAGGGCAATCCAGCAAAATGCAAGAAGAGATCCCACATTACCAGTCCATGAGAAATCCCGACAGTATTAATCCACAGAGAATTAAGAAAAGATGGGAAGAATGCCAGCTGCAGCCTACTGAAAGCTAAAATAAGCTGCTCATTTTTGATCGCGCACTTGCGAAATGCTGTTTGGTACCTACAAGCAGTACTTAGTTTACTGCTTCGATCCCTTTTTTGAACAGAGAGCTATTGGGATCAGAAAATATAGCAAGTTGTTCCAGAAGTGTTATTTTGACTATCACTGTTGTTTGGCAAGTGTTTGTTACGTTCTGAAGATAAAGAAAAGTTTATAACTATGACTATCCATCTGGTATCTTCAATTTTAACTAAGCAGTAAAATTCAGTTGGAGAGAAATAATGGCTTGACATTTATTGTGACACTTATTGTCATCGGCCGATATGAATTTTTTTATTGTGATATAATTTTTCAAAATATTGTCCAGCTCTAGCCCGGTGCTGGTTAGGCTCTAGGTAATTCTGACCAGAAGATGATTAATTATTGAGAGAGAGCTTTGCCCACTTCGGAAAAAATAACACATTTATCTTTAAGACAAATTGAATTATGTGAAGAATTTCAAATATTGCATCTATCCTATTGGGCTATTATGAGCTGGATTTTGATAGATAAGGTGAAACTAGAAAAAGAAACAGCATTTTTGGAGTACATATTTAACACATGGCACTGATTTCCTTCTAAGACTTTGGTTTTCTTGGAGTTCAAAGACATGCAGTTTGGTGAACTGTTGTCACACAGTGTGTGATTAGATGTGTGAATATGTGCCTTAGTGACAGAATGGCATCACGTCCAGAGAGAGGCTCCAAGTGCACCACAACACCACAATGCACTGGATGAGTGGCTGGAGCATGGATGGATGGATGAAGACAAAAAAAATGCTAAGACTTCCTATTACATGTGAGTGTACTATGCAGTGTAAGTCTGTGGCTGGATTTTACATAATGCCTAATAAATATATTTTTGAGAATATATTTATATAAGTACATGACAGAAAAAAATAACATTAGTGGTGATGATGGTTTGCTTTCGTAAAATCTGAGAATAATTTTCATAGACAACTTTACAGAAAATTAATTACATTTTGCCTCAAGGGAACTTTGGGAAAGTTCTTCAGAACTTACTAACCTAATATATCCTTATGTACTTACCAGCTTCAGCTATCACTGGTTTTTATAACTTTAACCATGCTGTCAAAATGTCCAGTTCAGAGCCTTAATCTTAATGTACGGATTCTCAATTGACTGACACTTCACACACAGGCAATTAGCTATTTTTGGGTATGATTTTTAAATGCCGCCCATTGGCCCAGTTTTTCTGTTGTCTAAGATGATACTTGAGAACCTTTAAGTGGCCTGGGGAGAATCAAGTTAGCAGAATTTACTAGTGCAAGAAAGCTTTTAAACAGGAGATGAAACAAATGACATTAGATTAAAGAGGCTGCCATACATCCACACATCCATCCATCCAAACTGCATCTTATTATTGAGACTATCTCATAAGAAAAACATGTCAAATTCATTTAGGTTTTAAAATCAATTTCACAAAATCAATTTGTGAAAGTGCTCCCTTCCTTGGGAAAGTGGGTATGCACCATATCTACATAATGCTTAGTTCCATCAATGTTCTACAAGCTACTGTAATTAATTTGACTTCATCTAAAAATATACCATCAGCATCCCCTCCAGAATGGGCCTCAGCTTTGTGCCCTATGCAGCCTGGGATATTCTCCAGCCCCCCCCCCGACTCTGACTGGGAGAAGCGATCGAAAGATGCATGGATGGATAAAAATACACCATTTACCCACAGTTTGTACACACATGCATAAAACTAAATATTTGGAGAATTTAAGGCAATCATATGCAAAAAACCAGCTCAGATGTTAGGCTGAAATTTTATCATTACTGCCTTTAGAGGCAAATATGAGATTATATTTGGACTGACAGTCCTACAATCACCCCAGAAATGATAAGCTGGACCAGCATTTGTAGTATTAAAGACTTAAAATGAGAACCAAAACAAGACCCTTGGAAACACCAGAGGCTAAAACCATGACATGGCAAGTGAGGAGTGTCTGGTGTTTCAGGTCACCTTGATGGAAGTGTGTCCCAGCTGGCTGTGTGAGGTGGGAGAGGATCCCAGTTGGCCGTGTGAGGTGGGCCAGGGGACACATACAATAATGAAGACAGATCCAGGCCACACAACAGAATGTGCAGAAAGGAAGTAACACAGGCAATACTGTCGCCACGCGATTAACCCTGATTTCTTAAAAGTTCTGCATGAATTCTACAAAGCGATCGTGAAAAAGACATCATGCTGCCTTTTCGTGCCAGTAAAACAGGAGCCTTTTAATAGACTAATGATTCGATGACAAACGAGGAGCAGAACCAGTGCATTAGTTACCTCTGCCACCCCTGCTCTGAAGAAGTCTCTCTGTCTCTCTGGTCAGTCCTAACTCCTCTATCTTCTGCAGCAACACACCAGACATGTGGAATCACAGCCAGGGTGGAACCCCATAGAAATTTCATTCATCTGCACGGCATTCTTGATGCTCAGCATGGCAAGAACTCTACACAAAATTATGCTGACTTTAAATTCAGAAGTATTAAAATAAGCATCTTCACTCTCTCCTCATTTCCCGTCGCATAACTTTCATCAGTTACAGACAGCAATTTGACATAACCTAGACTCTTATCCCTTTTCAAATTTTCACTCCATTTTCCGGACCTTTTTAAATGAAGCATTTGCAGGGAATATAGGATTAGAAATTGTAAATAGGTTTGGTGGCAGCCCTCCTGTTTAATGTAAACAGCAGGAAAACTTGCAGGGGGGGGGGGGGTGGATAATTTTCATATTGCATAAACTGCATACCACAGACTTCAAACATCAAACAAACCTAGAGTGGAAAGATGTGTGATGCCAGAAGTTGAAATCCAAAAGGCATCAGATGACCAAACACCCTCTGGAGATGTAAGACATGTTTGTGCAGATTACCCTTGAATTTCATAGTCAAAATCATGTGTAAATGGACAGCACTAGACAGGAATGGCGTAATGTCTTACAAACATATTCAGTCTCAGGTGCCTATCAGCCTTTCTCTTCTTTTTCGAATGTCTCCCCGAGTGTTTAATGGAAAGAACATTTCTTTTTGTCTGCAAGTAGCATGTTTCAGTGAAACAGCTGGAGGAGACTGACTGAAATAAACCTCATTCTCATTCAGGCAACGGACAGCAGGACCACATAAGACACAAGCGGCCCATCGGCAGAATCCCCAGTCGCACAGGCTGAGCCCAGATACACAGATATCATCAGCATTTCAGTTTACGTCCAAGACCTGTAAACATGCTTTGCTGTTGCTGCAATCTCACCAAGTCTTATACAGCAGGGATATAACCAACACAAACAGGCCACATGTCCAGGGAACAGGTGCCCAGCCAGTCAAAAGAGAGACTCGAATCAGTTGATAGGGCACTTAGAATTTCCATGTAGAACCACAGTCCTGAATGCATCAGTCAAAAATAACTGAGTGAGTGACAGATTTCTCTGTTTTTTTCCCACTCGGTCAATGCATGTGAACTTGGAAAGAGCTGGGAGACTCTTACTGACGTGATGCGCGGCATTTTGTCTTGCTGAGTCGCCATGAATCACACGCGGCACCAACAGACAGCCAGGAGGTTTAAAATAGTATGGATGGGAGCACCTCCCCAGGGTCCAGAAAGGACCAAAGCACAGGATTAAGCACTAAAACACGGCCATCTCCTATGGAGGGCATTCAGGAGCACTGAGTCAGTACCTGTGGGGTACCTCTCCGTCTCCCAAGTGACAGATATATGCTAGGAATAAATTAAAAAACTATTATGAAACTATTACTGTGCTGCCTGGGCAAGGCTTCTGGCTCACCATGGGTGAAGGCAGAAGAAAAGAAAGTATAAAATGGATGGATGATGATGCTGTGAGCTGTGATATCGAATGTAGCAGAGAAGGTTCAGTGAACTGCCTGCTCACCCCTCCCAACTCCCCCCCCTCCAAGATGCTGCACCCCACCAGCTGACACATCACAGCGACTCACATGTACAGGAAGGAGAAAACTCTAGGAATAATAATAAACATTGTATAATAGCATTATGTATAAGAGTCATTCCAAAGGCAAAAATGCCAGAAATGTGTTATGGGTGAAAGCTTCTCCTGGAAATGATGAATCCAAGTCAGAAAATAATAGCCATTAAATCTCAGTAAATTGATGCTCTGAATCAGCTTACTTTCATCCAGAGCAAATGATTTAGTCACTGCCAGAGCTGCCCTTAATCTTGACTGATTCTGTTTCTGACGAGCTCCTTCATACAGAACAGACACCAGGCAGGATTCGGGGTTTGATGCACAGCCAAAGAATCGGCATCATTGTAATATTATAGAACTTACATTTGAAAGCAGAAGCATAATAGACCTGCATTAAATTGTCCATCCATTCTATCATCCATTTTCTATAACTGCAAATCAAGTGTAGGGTTAGGATGAAACTGAAGCTCATCCTTAAATTCAGGCAATACAACGAGAGCAACTGGGAAGCCAGTCTATGACCGAGTGTCTAATCACACAGGCAGAAACAGTATATAAAAAGAAACATTAAAGAAACAAAAGAAATGCTATTTAGGCAAACCATGCTCAATTATGTTTACCAACAAATAAGCCTCAAATTCACCAAATATTTCTAAAATTAACTGCCAAAAGAACAGATCAGATGACAAGTGAGCCAAGTGGAAGCATTTTAAAGAATTTTTCAATGCTGGATGTTGGATTTATCATCTCCATTCATAAAACAGTTTACAGGCTCTCCTTAATATTTATATTATAACACTGATTAAAATTACACGCAGACAAAAGCTTGAGTGTGAGAGGAGCAGCTCGGTTCTCCGCTGCTGATGTCTGTTTACTCTGTGTGGATGTATAATGCCTGGCATCAGCTCCCCGTCCAGCTGTCTGAGCGCGGTGTTTTCAGAGTGCGCCGTGAGGCTGCTCGAGGGCTCTGTTCCAAAGTTAACACAAGAGGGATGTGGTGGCCGGCTTCCAGCAGCTATGGAGAGCCTTTTGTTAGCAGCGCCGAGGAGGCTGCGGGTGGGTGGCGGCGAGAGGAGGAGATATGTAATCATCTGGCTCTGGGGCTTTAATGCTGCAGCAGGTGGACATGGTGGAAATAACTCCCATAAGCCCTCAAATAAGCTACTAATGTAATAGCGAAAAAGCAAAGGTTATTACAACTATAAACATGGCACAAAGGATATATAAGCATCAAGAGATGTACTCTACACTGCAAGGCATTAGATAGTAATCGTGCTCTGTACAGCAGCATCCCTGAGCTTCCTTGGATGATTTAAGGTTATTTCTCAGCTTGGAATGAGTTTCACCAGAGGCCTTCTTGTCATCAGAGGCAATTACTGGTATCACTACACCTCAGAAGTGTCTTGAATCTCTGAGGCTGGTGGAAAATGAACAGCTGTGGGAAGAAATGTTTGAGGATGTCCTGTTTGCGAGAAATGCTCAAAACATAAAATAACACAAGGGTGTTTGAAAAGGAACAAGAACGTCCACACTGTGCATTTAGTCGACGCTGATCATCATGCATCAGAAGCAGACTCTGAGGGTGACACTACTATATAGACAGATTCTAAAAGCTACAGTACTTTTCTGAAACCATATCTGAAAGAAGAGCTCCCTTTTCCCCAAACACTGAAAAGCCACATGGCTCATAATTCCGGGTTAGCAAACACTGCTGGAACACGAGCAGAATCCTGCAGTTAGGACATACCACCCTCTAATTTCAGCCTATTTTCACTGCCTCAAAATGCACTACAAAGCCAGAAATTTGGCTCTGAGAGGTGAAGGCAAGACAGATGCTGCGAAAAAGTGGCCATTGGGGGGGTTTTGAGGAATGGAGGAAGTGCAGAGGAGCAGGTGTGAGCTGTGGAGGGGTACTACTGCATAGGACGGAAATAATCCCAAAGCCGTAAGATTCCTCACTACCTAACAGTCTCAGCAGATTTTTATGGTAGATTATATAAACTGAGAATGAGGAGCACTCTCTATAGAAAGAGAGCTATGGTGCTTTCAAACAACCATTTTCATGTTCATTGAAGTTGAGGTGTTCCATAGATCTCATAGAACTGGGAGGGAGCAAAAACGTGGATTGTCTGGGGGCCCCTGAGGACTGGGTTGGGAAAGATACACAGAATGCAAGTGTCATGCAGATACTGTCTGTGCAGGACTCTAGTTACTTACTGTAAGCACATATTATACTGAATATCATCAGAGCTCGGTCACGTGACCACAATGGTGAAGTGTACTTGGAATTCTGGGACTTTTAAAATGTGTTCCCTTCAGCCACAGATGACATCATGGGATACTGAGCCATATATTGTATATTTGCTTTAAAAGTGAAGACCATGAATAATAAATGACTACATTGGCTTTGCTTAGTCACAGGTTAGTACTCAAGTCAGCCACACAAAGAAGATGAGCTGTTTCTCTCCGTGAAAATATCAGTGAATGCTTGTTATGCTGAACTACTCTAGCTCTCAGTTTCGTGTGAGATATAAGAGATGAGCCAAATAAAATTCCAGTAACTAGTTAGTTCACTAATTAAAATCTGGAAGCACACATACCAATATTCCTCTGATATCATGTTATTGCATCAGAAATTTCTGGAATTCATCCTGAAGAGAGGTAAGGGGTGTGGTGGGGTTATCTTGGTGAAAAAAAGTAATAAATAAATAAATCAACAAAACTTTCATCAGACAGTTAATGCACTGTTTTACCCAAATATACAATTCAAAAATAGTGCTGTCATTTAGCAAAAACATGTACTGCATTGTATAGATGAAAGATTTAGCAATTTGAGATTTTTAATGCACTGATTTAATCTCAATCTTAATCTTTCTTTTAAGCATTCTTGAAACAAACATCGTCCAGTGCAGCACACAGTCTCCCCACAAAGACAGAAGCCATGCAGAGTTTAGGCTATAGCCCCCACAGCAGGTAAATATAACAGCAGCAGTCTCTGCTGGCATCTTCTGCAGGAAGCACATAGGGTAACACCTACACTGTACCCCTGCACCTAATGCTGACATGCTTCCAGAGGAGAACAGATACGGCCCCGGTGTGTTCAACAAAGACTTTGATTTAACCTCGCCAGTGTGTCTATTCTTTTGCTTTTCTGTAGGTGCACAAGTAACATCAGATTCCGGTAAACTCACTATACAATTTGTTGGCTCCAATGAGCTTTTTAAGGAAGAAGTAGTAGAACAAAAATACAAATGTTAAGCATGAAAATCAAAAGGGCATATTCATATTTTTGCAGTGAAATATATATTACCACCAGAGGTGGAAATTTCAGGTCTAAAAAGTAAAAATCCAGACCAAGATTCTATTTCAAGCAACCAGGTGTGTACTCTGTAACTGTGACTGTATACTCAACTGGCTGGTTGAAACAAAATCTTGGTTTGGATTTTTACTTTCTGGACCTGAACTTTCCACCTCTGCTACCACCACAGGGGGACCATGTAATTTATTCATATATTTATCAGTTTGCCCTGTGGATTTCACACATGAATCAAAGAATGCAAAGAAATAAAAAAATGATTTAATTTGTAATAATAGGACATTTGAACGTGTGATTATGACCCAAAACTTCCCCTAACTTACATGCATCCTCAGTGCAACTACTGTAAGATGATGGGTATAGCTTCACAAATCAAGCATGTAGACACACCAGCAGTTTACACAGGCATCCTCCACTTCATGGAAGTACAGCGTTGCTATGAAACCTTTCGTAAGGCAAAATAGTGTAAATCAAAGAAGCAATTATCGTTAATTTATATGGGGAAAAAAAACTGAGTCTTCCCAGATTAAAAAAACGACCTACCAAATTATACCAAATAACATATAACCTAAAATAACCCAAACAAATTGTAAATGCAGGACTGATGTGATTAATTCACAGCCTATATAAAGAAAAATAATGTATGGGTGTAGTTTCACATACCAGAATTAATAGTTATGTGTCACTAAATGACAAGGATACAGGTCAAGTCACTTTATGACCTGAAAGTCAGTGGTAGCCTCATTCTTTTTATCAGGGAATTTTTGAGAGATCGACCCCAGAGAGTCTGCATTAAGAACTGCCTCTCTAATGCCCTTGTCCTGAACACAGGTGTTCCTCAAGGATGTGTACTATCTCCCCTGCTTTTTTCCATATATACAAATGAAATTCAGTGTAATAGCAGTCACCTTTCTCTTATTAAGTATGCAGATGATATGGCATTAGTCAGCTGCCTTTGGGACTTAAATAGCTCTCCCTACCTTCGGTATATTGATACCCTGGCTTCGTGGTTTGATAGCAGCTTTCTGGACCTCAATGTTAATAAAACCAAGGAGATGCGGCTGGTGAGCAGCAAGAAAGGAGGCAATATGAATGCTGTGGCCACCTTCAAGCCAATTAGTCTAAAAGGTCAGGAAGTGGAGCAAGTCACCGAATTTAAATATCTTGGGACAATAATAGACAACCAGTT
>JAODKF010000038.1:23439371-23477567 GCA_026779585.1 Mormyrus proboscirostris | reverse complement strand
AGATGAATTTCCACCTGATGTAAATCTGATGGACATTAAAGAACTATTCTATTCTATTCTATTCTATTCTATTCTATTCTATGTTCTGAGAAATACGTCATTGGGTGATTTTGCCTTTTTGAGAAAATCATGCAGTGTACTTACACAAGCCTCCAGAACTAGGCTATATGGTGATAGCCTAAATAGTTATAAAAAGAACAGTACAGATGCTCCTCTACTTACAAATAAGATACATTCTGAACCACCGTTCGTAACTTGAAATGTTCGTAAGTCGTGGTTCAACATCATTTAAGGATATACGCAAGTACAAAGAACTAGGATGCTGGGAGTATGCACACTGCATTGCTGTGTGGCAGGAGCAATATGGAATATTATTCAGCACTATATAATACCCATGATGTAATCATTACAATGTAATCAACACAATGTAATCAATTCAGTATGTATTTGCACCTCGTGTTAGCCTAAGAGTTTCTGTTAGCTACTGTTCGTCCTGAGTCTATGAATATCCACTTTCATTAGTGTTATACCTTATCACTATGTTAAAGGACAAATATAATATCAACCCTCTAGTTAGTCAATGTGCAACAGGCTGAAGCTGCCAAGATTTACTACTGAAGGAAGGGATTCGCCAGAGTTCACCAGAACAAACAGTAAAAGTAATGATGGACAAATGTATCACGTAGGAGTGTGGATTAAGGGAAAAATCAATGATTGTGAATGGTTGAAGGAATAATGATGCTCAAATGGCAGGATATTGTTAAATGATAAGAACTTGTCTACAAATTGGTGAAAAACAGTATTGGACACACTTGTAAGTGTCCAGCCTTGGTTGTAACTTATATTGTTGCAAAAAAGACTGAATCTGGATCTACACCAGTGGCTTCTGACTTCTGATTTGGCGGAGAAGGAAAAAATCACAACAGTAGTGGCCAGAAGTCGTAGGTGGAATTGGCGCGCAGAAAAAAAAAATTATGTTGCGGAGAGGAAACGGGAGCCCAATAAACACAATTTGGACTTACGATCCTCTTTGTTTGTATGTCTGAAAGTTCGTAAGTTGAAAGTTCGTAAGTAGAGCAGCGTCTGTATACTGAATACATATAGCAGTAACACAGTTATTTCTTATCATTATCAAGTATTATATACTGTACGCAATTGTATGTGCTATACTTTTATACGACTGGCAGTGCAGTAAGTTTGTTTATACCATCACCATAAATACATGAGTAAAGGCTACGACAGCTAGGCTATAGGAATTTTTCAGCTCCATTATAATCTTATGAGACCGCCATCTTACATATGGCCAGTTGTTGACCGAAACATCCTTATGCGGCACATGCCTATACATCTGGAATTGGCTCATTGGCAAACATATACCAAACTCTATTTTCGCTTTTTGGGTTTTTTTCGTAAAAAAGCGGAAATCCTCTTCGAATTTCTTTTGTTTAGCCAAAACAGGTCCAATGTAGGTCTTTCATAAACGCGAAGCAGCATAAAGCAAATGTTGGTAAAGTGGGGAGATACCTGGATAGGTTTGTGGAAAGCTAAGTAGATAGTCCTGTGCGAAACACATGTTTAGTGCCCAATCCATGTAGCAACTTGTGTGAATGCATCTATAAATAGATTTGCAGGCTCAGCAGAAGGCAGCCCTGACTGATACATTGTACCTATGTGTGAACGAGGCCCTGGGGACCTGGCCTACTTTCAAAAACCCGCTGGTGAACTTGGTAAAAGCATAATGAGATATGAGGGAAGGCTCTCCAATTACTGTCCACACAATGGACTAAACGGCCCAGTGCGTAGCTGCTGTTGGAATTCTCCACAGATTAAAATACCTGAACTGTGCTGTTTACCACCATTACAGCTATTTATTTAAAGCATCTTCGCATCTACATGTCGTTGATGGGAGAAATGTCTTTCCACATTTGTGTCAGTACATAATTAAGAAGAAATAAACTCAAACGAATGTTCGGTTGAATAAAGCAAGGACTATACAGCCATCTCCAGCTTTCACCTTCCCTTGAGCGTGAAAGGAACCTGAACCTGGTAATTTATTCACAGCCACTGGGGTCATGGATTCAGAAGAAAGAGTTGCCATTATCTTCATAAAAGGATTCAACTTTTGAATAATACAGTAGACATGTCACTGAGGAGATATAATCCATACAGTGTTTCTGCATAAGCTCTTGTTCAGGATTCAGTATATACAGTGACCGGAATTTAACATCTTTAGTGTTCACTTCCTGAAAAACCAAAGATGGTAGAAACTTAAAGCCATCTTACAACCCATCATCAAACTGTGAGGCAAAACAGATTATGGTGAAGCCACCTTTTAATTCACATGAAAATCATTTACTGTACTGTGTAGCCTTCAAAGTAGCTGCGTTAAGGCCCATTTCAGGTTTTCAAATCTTTTTCCTTTATTAAATTAATGAAAACTAATCTGTTATAAAATCAAGGCAAAATGTGTCTTTGTCCCAAAACACTATGGAGGGCACTGAAAGTAATATTTAAATAAGTGAATAAGAAATTCAAATAGATGCATTTGAACAAACAAATAATCACAAAGAATTAGAAGGAAATACAGTCTCCAGGTTAATAATGTCCAGCTTCCAGAAAACTGGTACTTATGAAGAGACTGCCATAAAGTCTATTATATAAAAAAATTTGGGTTAAATATAATGGTTTGTAATATCGAACACATGCACACATAACTTTGAGATGGTCATGAAAATATTGCATGGCATCGCATCAGATCAGGGTACATTACAGTACGTTATGCATATATTTGTATTATTACATTTACTGAACTATTATTTTTCTGACTTTTCTGACTGACTTACCTACAAAATCAACTTAAAGACAGACTAATGAAACTGATCTCATTCATAACCTGGGGGTCGCCTGTATCCCATCAAGCCTTCTTTACCTGTAACTGAATAACTGCAGAGACACCAGTCAAGCATCTGAGTACATCTTCCTGAAACCACATCAATGACACACCAAGCAGTGAGTCTTCAGTCTGAATCCTGAGTCAGTTAAAAGCCTGCGACACTGATCTGTTAATTTGTTTTTATTAGATGTTGCCTGAGTTAACAACTTGCTGCTAAATTAACTTATTTTTATTAAGATTTTGGCACAAATTACTGATAATAGGTGAGGGTTCAAGATTACTATAAATATAAGTTTTAAAGGCATATGTTTGTCATTCGTGAATGAGAGAGCAGAACCTCAACAGAGCAGAAAATAACATCATATAATCAATGTGCAGTTTCTTCTAGAAAAGCGTGTCATCCTGTAGGACAAACAGCAAGATCTTTGCCAGAGTCTGTACCTGCTGTGGCCAAAACCACCACATAAGCTGAATAAACTGGCATTCATGAGGACCAAACAAGGTCAGGCAGGATAAACTGTGACCTCATTCAAGTGAAAAGACTGCAGAACCGGTGATTAACCAGACGTGAAATGAAGGCTCAGGTAGGAGCTGCTAGAAGTGCAGATGTCTCAGTGTGAACCTTTCAGAGGAGAAGCAGTGAAGCATAAATGGAGGAATCACTGCAAAGAGACCCCTGTCAAGAGTGCAGAATAACAGCCCAGCAAACAATACAAGAAGTGGACATCTGAGGTATGGATGATGATAAGCTGAATTTTAAAATTTGCAATATATGGGTCCAATTGCCACATATTTTCAAGGAACAGAGTAGGTAAGAGCATTTGTTTGTGGATTCCTGTATCACAATGACTGATGGCAAATATTAAACGCTCATGTCAATTAGTGTTTAAATACAGCAGAACTATTCCACATTTTCTGGGTTCTGATTGGCTGATAATCTTACAGACAGCTTTCTTACAGCACATTTAAGATTCATTTCTGCACACAAACCCTAAGGGCCTGATGGCCCTAGAGAAATCAGTCCGTGTCATAAGTGCTACAGCTTTAGGCTTCTTGACATTAAACCTCTCTATGTCAGTCTGGTCCTAGATATTTCATAACTGTTTTTTTTATTTTTCCCCCATTTCCCATTTTTCCACTGACCTTCCATACAGGAATCCCTTCCAGGGTGTACAGGCTGTGCAGGAGCCTTGTGCCTTTGCTATCCCTGAAATAGGCACTAACTCCTCCCTGTATGAATGGATGGATGGTTCGATAGATGGATGGAAAAGGCAACTATGAGAATTAGCCATAATAGTCCGGTTACTAGAGAAAGCAAACAGAGCTCTTTAACATTCTGACCTTCATGCTACCTAGTTAGAGGCACTTCTCCTTTGCATAATTACACACTGCAATTACTCACTTTATTTCTGCATTTTCCCCCCATTCTTTCATTTCACATATCAGTTTTTCATTATTCCCTTTTTGGTGATCTGCTTCATAAATCCAGCCTTCCTAATTTATACACCATTATTCCCATGGTTTTTAGAAGTAACATTACAGAAGTTCTTTCACAAAATGAAAACATTTACTTAATTTGAGTAAACCCACATTGTAAGAATGGCACAAATCCTGGATGTGCACTAATATGAACATCATTCATGTCATTATCATCATTATAACAATTGCATAGGCAATTTCCAAATTCATTCTTGTACCATGATTAAGCCTGGGAGTTGGGCAAGGTATATTAATATTATCTGTAATGCACTGAATTATTAAGAATCCATATCATAAATTTGTAATATTTGCTGATGTCTGTGTTTTTTCCATGTCCTCTTTTCCTCATCAGTAATTCAGCTCCATTTATGTGGCTCATGTGGCTGAATGGCATTTGTGAACAAAACTCAAACTGGCTCTTCATAGATCAATTTCTAGGTTGAACCTTTAAATAAATGCCCTGCAATTTAAGCACACTAAAATTAAATTATTATAAATAATGAATGACTTGCCACACAGCATACAGAAACAAAATGGTCAAATCGAATAGGGAAACTATATGTGTAACCATCAGAGATTTATTAATAATGAAACAGGGTGAAGAAATTGATCAAATGTTACATGTTCTTTACATATTCACAAACCAACTTAAAGGAGTCAAAGATACTGTTTCCTAGCAATTGTTAAGCCATTCTACAATTAAGAAATGTACAAGTCAAAACCCTGTACTATGACAAAAAGCACAGTGAAACATGCAGATTCATTTTTTTACTTTTTTTCTGCACTGGAAAACTTCCCCAGGAGTATTTTTCATTCAGTTCAAGTTACGTACTGTATATGCTGAAGTGAAGGTATTCAAGTTATGTATATGCTGAAGTGAAGGTATTTAAGTTATGTATATGCTGAAGTGAAGATATGATCTACGTCAGTAACATATTTTTTAACCAGACGGCCAGTTGAGATCCAGTTCAGTGGAACACCTGCAGAATCATCTCAGAGAAAACCATGCAGAGCAAGTAAAACGAGCTTCCTGTCAAAACTATCATTTGTTCTTCCTCAAATATCAACTGGAAAGGGAAGAGAGTTCAACCTTTTAAATGTGGTCTGTCCAGGGTGTCCCCTGTCCTGTGATGGACTGCCACCCCATCCAGGGTGTCCTCTGTCCTGTGATGGACTGCCACTCCATCCAGGGTGTCCCCTGCCCTGTGATGGACTGCCACCCCATCCAGGGTGTCCCCCAGCTAAGTGCCCTGTCCTGCCTGGGACAGATTCAGGAATACCCTGACCAGGACCACCGAAGACAAGTCAATATATCATTGTCGATATCTTAACAAAGACATGACTTTTACAGTGATTCACTCCCAAGCAATTAAATCTGTCATCCATGATATAGATTCTGTAACACTCTCCATTAGTGGTCTCTAAAAGTCGCTAAGAAGATGGATAAAGGAGGCATATTATTCATGACGTCCCCAAAACTTCTCTGGTCCTAGGGAGTCCATTTCGATGGCAGGCTTATGCAACCGCAAGACAGTTCTACCTTTTCTCCTGATTTGACTTGCCCTGCATAATGACTTCATTACTGACTCATATAAAGTCAATCCCTATTTATTTCCCTTTGACCTCAATCAATAATGAGTAATATATGCAGTAAATTATAAACATTAGATTACATCACCAAGCAGATCTTTTCTTCATCAATCTTAATAGGTGAATTGGCAGGCAGAGATAGTAAGGTGTGACACATGGAGGGAAAATTTAACCACGTTTCCAAAGAAAGGAAGTTTGTTAAGGTTCTGGTACGGAGTTGGGTTTAACAAAACTCGGGGGGGGGGGGGCATTCTTCAGGATGTGAGGTACAGGCACAGACCTTGAATTTATGCAATATGACTGGTCATGAAGCACAAGTGCAGCAAATGAATGTGCTGGTTTCCTACTTCCACCCATAGATCACCCTTGTTTCCTACTTCCACCCATAGATCGCCCTTGTTTCCTACTTCCACCCATAGATCGCCCTTGTTTCCTACTTCCACCCATAGATCACCCTTGTTTCCTACTTCCACCCATAGATCGCCTTGGCCCCCCCCAGCTTACACCTGCTACTTGCAAAGCGTCACACGTGAAATTCACCAAGGAAAACAACAAGAGTTTTCTCTTACCGGCTCCCATTCTCTGAGATGAGGATTACATTTCTGACCGCATAAGATATGTTTAATGAATGAAAGTGACAGAAAGTACTTGCAGTGGAGGGGGATGCTTGGTTCTGTGTAGGTGACAATGCTTTCTTTATATAAACGAGAGTCATACTCAGTTTGTCACAGACTGCAGTTCTTTTGCTTGGGTTGATACTGTATGTTGATTGAATGCATCACACAATGCATATTTCCCATTGCATATTTCTAGTGCATATTTAATAAAGTCAAGTAAAGGGCACCCTTAACTTTTAGTATAACAGCACACTTGTTTTACCTCAGCTAACATGATTGGATTAATGCAGAACTCACGCCATTCATTTAATCAACAACACAATTAAGAGAAGAATGATAATTAATTAGCAGCTCAACCAGGAAGAAAAAAAAACAACACACCCAGGGTGTGTGGGAGAATGATTCTGCCCCAGATATGGATGGGTACGGTGTGAAGCTGTGTATTTCAAAGGTACAATTGTTCCATCAGATTGAAACACAGAAGAGCAGAATGTTATGAACCCAACAAGAACAGGATGTATAAAAGTTTAAAAGAAATTTACACAGTACAACTCAATGAAATGTACTTTTATCTCATTCATAAAAACTTATGCACCGCAGGCTCATACTGAGTGTGGGGCATATCCTGAACTGGATGCCAATCCATCTGAGGGAACTGTCCCACAATTTTCTAAGTTACATACAGAGAGTTTGACACAAAAATCAAATCCAGACCCCTAGGGGTATGTGACAACAATGCTACTGCTTATACATGATCCCATGCAGACTTTCACCCCCAGGTTTGGAAAAATGTCCTCTGAGCTGCTATTTTCAAAGGCAATACTAGTTTTGTTCAAGCTGCTAAATAAATAAAGAACCTGATCTTAATGGCATGCATGACAAACTGATAATACATCACCTCCAGGCTCATAAAAACCCAGACACTGAACTACAATATAATTAAAACTTCACGGGTTCACCTCAAAGGACCCATTAAGGGGTGGCGTCCTTCCTGATCGGTATTGGCTGGTTCAGCGTTACTTTGAGCCAATCAGTACCATTATACATGTAGGACAATTAGACAGTAACGCACACACATCTACACACACAAAATGACAGATCTTATTCCTCACCAGGGATTGAATTGGATGATGCTTGATGTTCATTAACAGACCATGAGAGCTCTGTCTTAAAATACCACACTGGTTTTAATGGAAGATACATACATTATAAATAAAAGACAACATGAAATGATACAGTGGAACGAATCCTGAACACATATGTATTTTCTGCCTTTGTTTTTATTTGTAATTTATTTTATATAAGATGCCCTGTGCACCTTGTGAATGGTTAGCGCCCCGTCCTGAGTTATTCCCTTTGTTGAGCCTGTCGCCTCTGGGATAGGCTCTGGACCCCCATTAGCCTGAATAGGATAAGCAGTTATGGATGGATGGATGGATGGATGGATGGACAGACAGAGGGATGGACGGATGGATGGATGAACGGACTACCTATTTAAGTATAGATGTTTTAATTACAGTATAAGCTTTAAAAATGGCAAACCTTAAAAATAAAATAACGCTCGTGCTATAAATGATTACATTTCATAACTGTGCCAAAGGTGATGGTATCATACGTTTCCTTATGTTGACGCCCCTGTAAAGTACGTTGGGAATATTTTTTAATTGGATTAAAATGAGATTTTTGCTCAAAGAATGCACTGACACACCCACATCAGTAATTGTTCAATAGTTGTGATCTATGATGTCATTAAAATGGAGGGTTCCTGAGGCTGGAGTATCAATGTAAGTGGACACTGACCATAATTGCATTAACAACCAAAGTCAATGACTAATTAGGCCACTGCGAGAGTTTCTAATTTTAGAAGCGTCATGTCAATCGAAAAATCATATCACATCATATCACATATTTTCTGACTTCCCTGTTCAGGCTTTCCTCCATAATCTGGAACTGTGCTTGCCTTTGGTTAAACATTAGAGATACTCTAAGAGCTGAAAAAGCTTCACACGCACAGATACACATAAGCATATGCCAGCAACAGCAGAGGAGCAATGGAAACATTTCCAGGCTTTATCTTAATTCTTTTGTTATAAGCTTTCATAATACAGCATTTTGCAAATATCAGAGAATGCACTGTTGTTTATGCAGTTCTTTTCAAGTTATCCCTGACAGAACCATTTCTTTCATGAATAAATACAGTAAAAAAACTACCACAAAACGTCTGTATATTTGGTGACAGATCTAAAATTGGCCTTGCATCCACAGGGCTCATCCATCATGCCTTCTAAAGCCATAGTTGTGATTCATGCTCCGTCATATTTCATTATAATGTCCAGTGTACCCCCCAGGAGCGCTCATGCGCAGTGAATAACCATCCCACTGTATGGTCTGAAGGTGCAGTGTGGGGCTTGTACTGGTCCTGTAAGCTTTCACCTTCAGGCATTTTCTGCTGCATGTAAACATCACACTCTAACTCATGTTAAGGTCGTAACATATTTATACTGTGTAAAACATTAAAATCTTTACAATTAATTATACATGAAATGACCCAGGCAGCCAGCCAGATAACAGACTGACTGTGGTTACATACAGTACAGCCATCCTCCAGACCTCAGCCCCGGCAGACCAGCCTGCATGTAAAAACTCATAAGGATAACAGCTAACTGGCAACAAAAGAGATTTTAAAAAAGAATGCCTCCGTGAGTAGGGTTTTTATTTTTACATGACCTCGAAATACAGAGAGTCTCCAAACAGTAGCATTTTCATTAACCTGACTGCTGAGTCTCATCCAATCATTCCTATAACTGAGATAATGGAACCCTCAGGGAGAAGACATTTTATTGTAATAATACCATTCAGAGGCAAAAAGGGCGCTTCATAAAAGGCAAAGTGCTTTTATTGTGGCAGAGAACTCAAAAGCCATGGCCATATGTACTTATGAAATACCCTAAATGCTGCCATAAAAACAAATACGCGGTTTACTTTGTATTAATACATTGAGCACATTATATGTTGTTTCTGTCCTATTTGGATGTTATATCAAGGTTTTGCCTTTAGGGCAGTACATTAAAAGCAGTTTAAGCAAGTCTGGTCCAAGATGAAATGGCCCTTATTCTTTGCTCTGTTTAATTCTCTCCCCTTGAAGAGCACAAAGCACTAAGAATTTTTGTAAACACAGAAGTTTCTGTCCTATTGTCAGGCAATGTGAGGGGGAAGGAAGGTGATAATTAATTTGTTTTTTGTATTGGTTTTTGTTTTATTGATATTGCATTTAGTGTGCTGTGTTTCGGGTTATTTTGTGTTTTTTTATTATTTGTGCTTAAATACACATGTGCTTAATTAATTGATTTACTGGTTAAAGTATATTGGAAAGCGTGTGAGAGATGCTGTGTTTTAAATGAATATTTGTATTCTCTGTTGTGTATTGGTGGGTATACAGTAAGTGGTGGCCGGTCTGGCCTGTCCTCTTTTCGTCGCATCCGATCGGTTGACAAGCCCTGAAGATCGGGGGCATCGCAATAACAAGCGGTGAACTGTGGATGTTATACCAGATGCGATTTGGATACGTTTTATATGTTTTATCATGGGCCCATGTAAATAGCTTCTTTTCTTTTGTGTGTGTGTGTGTGTTTTGATTTGTTTTCTTACAGGCAGCAGTGTGGTTGGACTGTATTGGTTTGTCTGGTGTGGGTTTGCGAGATTTTGAATATGACTTGCCTTTTTTTCATTCTTTTGTGATTTAATAAATTAGTTACAATTTAATGTTTTGGGGTTTTAGTACCTGCCTATAGTAAGGGGGATCCAGCTAGTCCCCTGACACTATCAGAGGTTGCTAGTCTCTTTAGTGACAGAGCTCCGTACCGCTTCCAGTACTATTTGTATTTCAAAATTTGCAGGTTTGTTCTGTGGAAGCGAAGTCCTGCTTTCAGATGTCTCACAGCTGATGTGCATCAGTGCTTGCCGCACCTGGAGAAATGAACTCTGTAATCTACCAGTGAACACCAGAGCTGTCTAGGGACACATCAGAGCACATGTGTGGGACTTGGGGTTAGAATACTCTGTGGTTTCCCATAATGCAATAGTTTATCTGTCACTGCAACACCAATCACTCTCAGTACTCTCCCTACAGATCGGCTGCATTTTTCCCCAAAGCAACATACCAGAAAACTGTCTCAGGCACAAAGCCCAGTTCATATTGCCACATGCTCTATGGCCAACAGCCACACAAATTTCCTACCATAAAATATGTTGCATTTGGTATCTATGTTTTATTTCCAGGGTGGCATGGTGGAGCAGTAGTTAGCAGTCGCCTCACACCTCTGGGACCAGGGTTTGAGTTTCCACCATGGCTCCATGTGTGTGGAGTTTGTATGTCCCCCCGTCGGGTTTTCTCTGGGTGCTCCAGTTTCTCCTCACAGTTCAAAAAACATGCTGAGGTTAATTGGTGTTACCAAATTGCCCATAGGTGTGCCTGTGTAAGTGACTGGTGCGTGAGTCTGCTCTGTGATGGGTTAGCATGCGGGACGGGCTCCAGACCACCCATCACGCATCTATCTATTTCCAGGCATTGCGTAGTGCTTGCAGCAAATGAATAACAGGAGCAGGGGCATTCCTCAGTACTGTGAAACCACCATGGCAGTGTCCTTGTACAGGGTGATGCTGTTGATGTCAGACAGCCATAGGAGAACTACAACTGGGCATTAATAAGCACAGTCAACCGGGTCAGTTCAGCTCCTATTTTACACTCTCACTCTGCTTAAAATTAATATCTGAAGTGTATTAAGGCCTTCTTTATGAGGTGGAGGGCTAGATCTGACAGCAAAAATATTTTATTGCACTGCTGAATATAGGATGGAATTTACATTTTATGAGTGTTTGAAAAAGAAACTATATATGATCATCATAGATTTTATATTCATAACGCATAGAGTCTATATGAAGTGTTCACCTCTCCGTACTTCTGTTTAATGTTACAGTTGAAAGGGAGATTTTCTCCCGCTGATCTATGCAACCCACATAAACGTTTGATGAACTGAAATAGTATATTTGTATAGTGATGTGTTTGTTTCGGATCTGTGTTCCAGCACTATGTTTGTGAAAATATCTGAAATGACCATGAGGTGCTAACCTGACAGTACTGGCATCTATACTGCATGAATCATTCTGAAATCATAACATATTTTGTACACAGTCCAGCCATAAGGTAACTAAAGAAATTGCCGCTTCTTAAAAGGCATCTGTGCATGTTTGACTCATTAGCAGAGTCATGAGAGAGGTGTCAGCTTCTCCTCTTGATTTCAGGCTTTGCTGCTGCCCCTTGACCTCCTGAGGGTGACAGAATCATCACGGCGCGTCAAGCTGACAACCGCCAGGCGAGCGACTCAGAATAAACAGCAGCACCCACTGACCCACCAGAGAGAAGGCGGAGCCGAGAGTGAACGGCCTCGTCAAAGCGCCGTGGCAAACGGAGCCACCGATTACACGACGGCATCTGCAGAAGGCCAACAATTCAAGTCAGTTCGACATGTTTGACAGGGAGTAACGGGAGGAGCTGTGCATAAAAAGCGCAACTAAAAATCACACTTTGCAAAGAGATACTGCAGGTGATTCTGAAGACATGTGACCAAACAAAAAAGTAGATATTTGAAATATATAGACTAAATGTCTTTTGTGAACACATGACAGAGCTTACCACTTCCATTTATCTTGCAACCATGTACCTTCGACAGGGTCGCGGGGGGGTAGGGCTGGGAAGGGGAGAGGTAGACAGACAGTTCAGGGCACAAAGTGGGGGGGCACCGTGGATGGGATGCCAGCCCATCACAGGGCTCATACACAGGCACACTCACATGCAACAGGCAACTGAGAGATGTAATGCAAGTCCAATGATATGCAATCTGACTGCATGTCATTGGATTGTAGGAGGAAACAGGAGGAAACCACATGGCACACGGAGAATGATGGCACTGAGAAAACTGTGTTAGAGACTGGGTAGAAGAGGAAATTCTCCAAGCTCAAAACAGGTAAAAGGGCATGAAAAAAATCAGTCAGTGCTGAAGTCTACAAAAGAGGTTCACCTTTGAGCGGGACTGTGGCTCGGCACGTAGATAAAGAAACACACAAGTGAATTAAACCGCTGGAGTCAAATTGTCACACACAGATAATTCCCGCTCCGCTTCACAGAGATGGAAAAGTTCTGCACAGAGGAACTGGCAAATATCACAGTCCAGACCTAAACAGGTACGTACCCCAGGATTTATCATTTCTGCCACACAAGAAAGCCATTACTGTGGATCCATCCAGGACTTTTCAATGCCCCCCCCCCAAAAAAAAATTCTATTTTAACTGTGAAATACACAACAACTGCTGTTCACATAAGCCATTATCACCCATTACGACTAATTAATAATTGCTAATTACATTAACTTAGTAAGCATAGTAAAATCATTTTAAATATTGGCAGAACCATATACACTTTCATCCATTTTGTATAACTGCTTATCCAGAGTAGGGTTGTAGCAAACATATGGACAATATCAAGAAACATAGGACATATAAACTCTTCTATCAAAAGCCAAAGAATATGTGAATGAAAAAGCCCACACAATACAAAGAAAAAAATGCCGATTCCACGTAGACGCAGAGGGGGGGAGCTGCACTGGCAACCCTGTCGGTAGAGGTCATATAACTCAGTGGTCCCCAACCTTTATTTCGTCATGGACCGGTTTAATATCAGAAACTATTTTCACGGCCCGGCCTTTAAGGAGTGGCAGATAAATATACGTATGTGTATTTATACGAATAAATGATACATATAAAAATGGGGATATTTTAAAAATATAATAATGGGGTATCTTTAAAATATAATAATAAACATAAATCCAATGTGTATTCGCAGCTTTATTAACAGCATCCCCATAACATCGAGCCAACAACATAATACGGGTAATATTCACTCAGCACGCTAATGCTCTCTGGTCACCATGGTAAACTTTGAACATCTTGTTAAAATAATTCAAGATTTACCACAAAAACAAATACAAAGTGCATAAAAAATATGCATCACCGCAACGCTGAATCAGTGAGAGCTGAACGATCAAGAGACATTTGCTTTTTATACATCTTACTAGCTTGTGGGAGTATTTTTAGCGGTAAATATCACGTGACCAAAGTTTTTTATTTCTCCTGTGCAGCCCGCGAACCCATAGCACATGACCCACGGCCCGGTACCGGTCCGCGCCCCGGGGGTTGGGGGCCACTGATATAACTCACTGAGAAACCTGCTGTTTGAACTGCACCGTAAAATGGATATGCTTCTAAAGCTGAAAGCCTCCAAGCAACCAGCAGACATTTACGATAATAAAATCGACACATTTTGCTGGAAACCATTTTAACACAACGAGATGATGCAGCACTGATTTGAGGAATGGAGACATGTACTAGGATAAAGTGCTATCACTAGACAGATGATGAACAAGGACAAATGAGAGGGAAAAGTCAGACGCCTTGGCTGCCAAGTCATCGTGAAAATGACAGGTCAGAGGTACTTGTGTTTTGGAAGAATTAAATGGAACCTACAAAATCCATCAGAGACCCAGGGCTGATCTCTGCCCATCCCCCCCACCCAGGTGTGGAAATTTCAGGTCCAGAAAGTACAAATCCAGACCAAGATTTTGTTTCAACCTACCAGTTAAGTAGTCTGTTACTGAGACTCTTTATGCTCAACTGGTTGGTTGAAAGTAAATCATGGTCTGGATTTTTACTTTCTGGACCTGAAATTGCCACCTCTGCCCCCACCCACCCAAAAACCAACAGCACTACACCTGAGAGGATTGAGACTGCCATTATAAAGCACACCACCCCCCCTGGCAGGACTGTGCCATTTCCTCAGAGATCTCCACTGCATGTCCTCCTGTAGGATCTTCATGGTAAGGTCTGAAGGTTCATACACAGCTAAGCCAAAACTTGCTTTCACAAGTTTCCATGTTCAAACACAAGTTCCTCACAGCTTTGCTTTCTGAGATTTTTCTGCATCACAAACCTGGTTTTGAGAATGAGTTACTAGCTAAAAAAAGAACACCTCAACACTGACTCATAACTACTGTACGTTATACTCAAAGCAGGGTAACATTTTACTTAAGGGGCACAAATACTTAGTAATAACTCAGTTACTACTGAAATGCAAATCATGAACAAATATAGTAATTGCTTGAGACAAAACATGTGTCACAATTCATTAATGATCGATGAACATGAGATCCGTATGTAACAAAGACTAAGTGTGTGGTTAATTAATTCATAAATAAGACCAAAATACTATATTACTTCATTTTATATTATACATGCATATCATGCATCATATAGTACAGAAAGATTTAGAGATGCCAATTAACCTAATTTAAAGTAGATTTAAATAGAAAATGTGCATTTGGAAATGTCAAACTATTTTCAGTTTTAATTTTTTTTTTAAGTTTCACACAAAATCCCTACTATTACGTAAAATAAAAAAGTGTAAAAGGTAACTGTACGTGTCACGAAGGAGCCAATCTGTTGGACAAATTATGGACAAGTTCGAAAATTCTGAATGAATTAGGAAAATAACATATAATAATAATCAGCAAACACTGTGTTTGTAAAGAACGAATTACTGCTGAAGGAACTCATGTATCGAATGATTGAACAAATCAATACATGATCCATTCGCTGAATGAATCACTGCTACTAGAGCCAAATACAGGTGACGAATGGGAAAGAAAGTAAGCCTCTGACCTAAATTTAAATACCTTCATGTGTAATCTGCCATAAATGCTAAATAATAACAATGGGATTGAAAATTAAAATGGTTTGTTGGTGCGATAAGCAAGAAGTATTTGAGGGATATTTTTCAAACTTCGCACACTTTCCATTGGTCATGAACTGGAACTCACCAAATACTAAAACAAATTAGAATTAGAATTCAGTGATTAGTGGTCATTGTCAACACACCACACAACAACAAAATGTGTCCTCTGCATTTAACCCATATGTGACATAGCAGGGGGCAGCTAATTCAATGCCCGGGGAGCAGTGCTTGGGGACAGTACCTTGCTCAGGGTACCTCAGGTGTGACTGGCTGGTGGGGGATTCAACCCTGCAATTTGATTACAAGTGCGCTTCCCTAACCATCAAGCCACCACTGCCCACCAAATTGCACCAAAACTGAAGCAGTAGCAAAGGGACGGGCGACCGCAAGAGACGCGTGACCTCGGGAACAGATCTACTCTGTTTGACCTTATTACTCTATTTATTCTACCTCATCTTTTTTGGGTCTTATTACCAAGCCACAAAACATTATATACGGAAGACATACACCTGAACAACTACAGCTAACACACCTGAGGCAAATCGCCCCAAAATTAAAGCAGTCCTCGCAAAAGAAGACGAAAAGAGAAGCTGCAAAAGCTAATTATTGATGTTAAATTTACAAAGACGGATCTTTTTCAAACTTGCCAGGAACGTATAATGGAACATTGTATAATGGAATATTCTGAATATTCTAAAATAAGGTTTATGGTTTTTTTTTCCCAGCCTCCCTACTCGGCATATTTTTTCGTAGCAGTCTGGTGGCCGGTCACCAAATTTTATCACGGGGGAGTTTATCCGTGTCGCTTCGTCCCAGCCGTATAGTCAGTGATGGCAGATGAAAGAACAGGCGCCAATCTGGTGAACCTGATTACACTGAGAGAAATCACAGGGATGAACTTTTAATAAAGTTTTTGTAGAGGTGGGGACTGTGTGGTGGGTACGCTTAGGGGTTATTATGGTATTACTTTGGGTATACTGCAGTAGGGCTGGGAGACATGACGATATAGACTATTATAATGTTTTATACATAATAATAATAATTGCACTGTGTCCATTCAATGCCAAGGAGTTTATGCAAGACAGTTGGGATTAAATTCGGAATATTTCAGTAGGCTATAGATCCGCATATCCCCGCATACATCATTAAGATTAAGAATATGTCCTATACGGGGATATACGTGAAAGTGGATTAGGGTTTAAACACTAACTAGACACCGCGGAAAAGTTAGGTTTATATTCAGTATTCCGGCTGTAATATCTTTCAACAAAAGCAATCAACACCCCTTGTTTTTCCAGAGTTCTTTATAGGTGAATTTTAATTAATATTGCAATGTTTGTGTCTGCACTTCACGTTCAGTAGCACAGCTGTCTTGCTTAAAATCAGTGACGTGATGGACAGAGTGCAATTATTAATAAATATGTATAAAACACGCACAGAAAAGTTACATGGTGTGCATTGTCCATCGTAGTTTAATGCTTAAAGCAAACGTAACTGGACACGTCTATATTATTTAGGTTAATACTTATTAGTCCATTTATTCTTCGTTTTGTATACTTTAACCCGACACACTACAGTTACTATTAATTCAAAACTATGGCAAGGGAACGCAAAAGTATTGCGTGGGAACGGAAAAGTATTTTTAAAATATCGATCAACTAGCAGTTAAATATTTAGCCCCCTTTTTTATGTATTATTAGAGGTCAGGGTGGGAAATAGTTTGTTTACCTGACTTCTTATGCAAATGTGACGTTGTGCGGGCTGTAAAAGAAAAGTACGCTTTACAGGCCTATAATATTCTTTTCAGTATTAACTGGACCTGTCTGTATCGTTTACGCTTATACTTATTGGTCCATTAATTCTATTTTTTATACTTTAAATGAACACAGTACAGTTATTATTAGTAAGCGATTTGTACATCTGAAATACATGTGGATCGCGTTACATTTTTGGCATTCGCTCCTTTTTATTTGTGGATTTATGTCCAATTCCTACCGCAGCTGATCTGTAGAAAAATATCTATAAATATGAAGTGCAGCCCTGGAATATATCATTATCGGCAAAAGAGATGACATAAGATTTTGGTCATGTACTGTAAGTGGTTGGCACAGCCCTATGTTGCAGTATTTTCTTTCAGCGAAGTTTATCTTGGGGAGGCTCTCCTACGCCCCAAGTAACCAGAATAGTGATGGTTTTCAAAATACAGCATACCACAGTACATAGCGTATGGACGGGATGATATAAAAGCAGAAACCGCCCAAGCCTAATGTAAATAGGGGGCTAGAGACAGAGGATGGGGGGGTGTGGGAGGAGTAGGAATTAGAAGGGGGGGGCGTTGTGTCGGGGGAAACACTATTGTTATGCAGACAGCATCCTGTTTATTTGTTATTTATTAGTTATGCTCTTATGGGTTTTACTTGTGCTTGCATTTTCCCAGAATTTGTCATTTACTGTAAGTATTTGAATTAACTAAGTAACTCAATTAATTACTGACTGAGTCAAAGATGCAAATCTTTCCACTGAAATAAACCCAACAATTGGTCAAGCACCATGCAACCTGATCCTGTCCCCTGTCCCTCCTCTGGCCAATTAAATTTGCAGGTTCAGCTGCTTAATTAGCAGAGGGATCACATTCCCGATTCCTGGGAAGTTGTTCTGAGGAGGACAAAGCCTCTTGTGTGCTATTCCTCCCAGCGCTGGGTGTGCACAAACCAGTTCAGGTTACAAAGCCGATGCAGGGAGGCAAAGCAATAGCATTCAACATGCTCTAATTCCCACTATTTTTATTTTTTATGTTGGCTAAAAATGTAAATTATGGATGGATTGTTGACAGAAAGAAACAATTTTATTCTGGGTTCACCTCACAAAAAAACTGAGGTAGAAAACCAGTGAAGTTTAATATATTGAAAGAAAAGATGGAAAAAGTTGGAAAGTCTGATGAACCTTAATAACATGCTGACGTGCAGCACACGCACACAGCACTATGGAGGACAGACACCCTGTTATGGGGAATACAGGGAAAAAATGAGCAATTCATGGTGAATTTTGCCCTCCATAAAGACCAAGCACCGTATCGAACACCCTGCTGTAGTTTTGACTAGAAATGTCTACTTAATCACTATAATAATAACAACAACAATAATAATAAGTGCACAAGTCCATATTCAACTGATAATTTTAATATTGTATTAGAATTCCACAAAACATTTAAAATGCAGCTAAATAACAGCACTTCTCTGGTGTTTTTTTATCACAAAGAAGTCCAATACAGGTGAAAGACATATATTTGATATTGATCAGGATAAGTGGGTAGAGGAAGGATGTATAGTGACTGTATGTACTACATACGTGGTTGGGGGAAAAAGCAGAATTGTTAACTGGCTGGTAACAACAGTACTACAATATGTCTTCCTACAACTCCTGTTTTGCAGCATATTCTTCATCAGAATGTCTTCAAAATGGAATAAAAGTTACTGCCAGCCTCACCTTTCCATCTGTGCTTGATGAAATACCATGTTATTATGATAGTGTTCTGAGGTCTAATGATTTACAATGAGAGACAGACAGATGCTAAACCATAATCCAAGAGTCTGGGTCAAAAAATACAATTAGAAACCAAATTAGATACCGCTAAATTAGCTCTTATATACATACATACTAACATATTATTATATAGACCACCTTTCTTTTCAACACACATTGGTGTCAGACTATATACCTATGTCTAATGTCTAATATTCTGGTATGGCAGGGTGTTTTCTGTCTGGGCATGGTCTGTCTGGGCGTGGTCTGTCTGGGCGTGGTCTGTCTGAGTGTGGTCTGACTGGGCATGCTCTGTCTGGGCGTGGTCTGACTGGGCGTGCTCTATCTGGGTGTGGTCTGACTGGGCGTGGGCTGACTGGGCATGCTTTGTCTGGGCGTGGTCTGACTGGGCGTGGGCTGACTGGGCATGCTCTGTCTGGGTGTGGTCTGACTGAGTGTGCTTTGTCTGGGCATGCTCTGTCTGGGCGTGGGCTGACTGGGCATGCTCTGTCTGGGTGTGGTCTGACTGAGTGTGGTCTGACTGAGTGTGCTTTGTCTGGGCATGCTCTGTCTGGGCGTGGTCTGACTGGGCGTGGGCTGACTGGGCATGCTCTGGCTGGGCATGCTCTGTATGGGTGTGGTCTGTCTGGGTGTGGTCTGACTGGGAGTGATCTGATTGGGTATTGCCATGTCTGCTACATCTGTTCTTTGATGTGAGGTGAAGTGTGATGTATATTTGCCAAATCTGTCGATCCATCCATCCATTTTCTGAAAACACTTATCTTATTCAGGGTCACGGGTTCCGGAGCCTATCCAGGAGGATACGGGTTCAAGGCAGGGAAGAACCCAGGATGGGGCACCAACCCGTCGCAGCCCAAATTTACAGCACATGCTCTCATTATATTTTTTGCACTCTCAGAACTTCCGGAAGTTAATCAAGGGTCTCACAGCAGTAATCCTTCCTGGGAAGGATCCCTGACACATTCTAAAAAAAAAGCTATCCTAAATTAATCACTATACAATTTCCTGCAAAGCACGGTGCATTATAATATTCATTCCTCTCAATTTATCTCAAAACAAACTACACAGCAAAGTGAAGTGTCTCCAATGATATGTGACAACCCAATTACCTTGGCAAAATGCCTGAGTTGTAAGAAGGAGGATATGTAAGTTCTATGCTTGCCATTTGGCCAACATTTGGAGGGTGTAAACTGAGAAGTTAGGATTTCAAAAGTCGCAGGAAGACATCTTAAAGAGAAAAGACAGTAGTATAACAGGTGCTTAGACCTGAATCTAATCTAGGCAAGACAGCATGTGTCTTTTTCTGCAGCAATGACATAAAAACCGATGAGTCGTCTGTGTTTCATGACATTGTAAAATTATCACTTCCTTGACTAAAACATAGAGGCAGAGCGGTTTGGCATTTGATTATCAGAAGGACGAGAGGCACAGTGACCTGGATAACACCTTGTAGCATGTGGCTATGCTCCAAGAGAAGAGTTTTTATACCATCTGGGCAGCGTACCAGCACCTTATGCACAGTGCAATGCAAGGATAAACTAAGCACTTTTGTGCTTTTTAAAAGCATGTTTCTCAGATGAGTAACAACAGATTGCATCCTTTAGCTATTCATCTGTAATAGCCTCTTATCCCAGCAGGATCAAGGTTATCAGGTGCATACACCAAGAAGGATAGAGGCATATTCTACTCTGGACAGGAAGTTGCTCAAGCGAACACTACAGGCAATTTATAATCTTTAGTTCACCTGGACAGCATACCCTTGGATTGCTGGAGGAAACTGAACCCAAAGAAAAACCCCATCTAGAGACTTTGTATAAAGCAGCCTGAATCTAATCTCTTTCTTTCTTTGTTTACTTCCTCTCTGAAACAGCACACTTTAATTCAGGGCTTTCATGGAACAGAGATGAGTCACAACTCATAACCATGATTTTACACTTAAGCCCGAACAAAATTAAACCCCCTTACTATTACACTTCAGGTGAGTTATCCTATAAAAGACCATAAAATAGCTGGCACCAATGAAATAGAAAGCATTCACAAATGATCACTGCGCTCCGCGCCAATAACTCTTTTATCAATGGATAGTACTACAGAGATATCGTACACTTCACTGCGTCAAACCATAAACCCAATGTGATTACGCTGCACTGATGAATTAATGCTAGTATTGAGAATTAGCTGAGTCTATACTGACGGCATTATAAAAGGCGTGTAGACGTATTATACAGTACAATAAAACCGACCCTGGATATGAAAATTCCCAGTAAACATCAATAAACACTATTTGAGTTACCTATTTTAATATAGACTTTGAAATAATAGTGTTAAATGCACTTTAAGGGTAATTCAGCGTCTATAGTCCATCAGCAACTCATAACAATCGTATCAGTTTTTTTTATAAAGATAACGGTATAATTGCACTGCAGAGGATAATACTATTTCTCTGGTAAAACAATAGAACAATGTTGCTGATTATTAGTCCCACTCTTCGCAACACCTAGCAACGTTGTAATTAGAAATTTTACGCTTGACTTTTGCATACGTTTGCATCGTATCTCGTGGAGCGACCGATAGAAGCAAACCGCAGGTGCCAAATACTGCCTGTTCTCATATACAACTGCTACGCAAGGAAAACGTCAGATTTCAAACTTACATTTGAGACTTTTACTTACATTGAATAGTTGAATAATTTTCCATTAGTATCAGCTCACTTGAAAACAGAAAGTATGCAGAAAAATGGGAATCCACTTGTAAATCCGAAGTGTGAAAGCGCTGGAGTGCAGGTGTGAATGTAAGTACCCTCAAGGCATGGCACCCAAATCAAGGCGGGCGCATCATCACCCAAAACGCGCATGATAATTAAAATCCTTTATATATCACGGCGATTGAGCTGTCCATTAAAATACAATTATAATAAAGATCCATTCAATGTTTATTAAAACGTCCAGTGAAAGAAGAGAATATGGATGTAATACTAAAACGAGGGATAATAAAACAAACGCGACAGCCCGTTACATGCAGGGTATCTGAACTGCCTTTTCACCCTATAAGCGGGAGGAGGCCAGCGGTACCGGACGGTGAGCAGGCTTTCGGGGGTCTGGGGTCTGGGTATTCCCCGACGGCTCGCGAGACCGGGATCCCGCCTCCCACCGATGCGTCTCTCCTCTTTGCATTGGAATGGTACGGAGGCGGAGGAAGAGATAAGATAAAAAAGAGGAGGGGCCTGTGTATTTAACCGACTATACTTTATGTGAAGGTTGGGGGGAGCCTATGCCACATTTATTAATATTAATCCACTCTATCGATGCATTTTTGATGCAACGATACACATTATCATCTTATATCTTTAGTTTTCAATTGGGGTAGCACGTGCAGAACTCAATACACAACTGAATTGGTTGGATTAACATGCAAAATAGTCCCTGCACGCGATGCGCTCCAGTGTGTCATATCAAATCCACTCTAGATATTAACATACTGTATGGCAAAAGGCATAAACATGGCAGAAAAATAGATCCCTATATATGCTTACATGCACCGCATATTAATTTCATTTAAATTTTTCCTTCTTGATTTAAAAACAATTCAATAATAATATGGTCATATATTACAGATAATTTATTATTATATTATTATTATTATTATTATTATTAATAATAATAATAATAATAATAATAATAAAATAATGAACATTATTATTATTAACATCATTATTAACATTTCCTCTTGGTCAGTCCATGAAATGTAAAGATATAAAATATTGATAATACAGTTACCCATACAAAAGCAGCATGAATATAAAACATCAGTATTATTAACGACTAATAAGCAAGAAATTCAAACCACAAAAAGTTTAACTCTCTAGATTTATTGACCTATTAATTAACCTGGTATGAATTTAGAAGACAGTAACAGATCAAAATGTCAGAAATAGGAAACATATACATATACATATGTGTGTGTGTGTGTGTGTGTGTGTGCATGCTCTCTGTTTAGTGTTTAGGTGGAAATCTGACATCTATCTAAAGTTCTAAATTGTATTGTTTTGTTGTACTTTAATTACTTTGTATTATATATTGCAGTAACACTGCTATGTATGACATATAGAGAGAGAGAGCAAGAAAGTGGGTGATTATGTATATTTTTAATGATGAAAACAGTCAGGTTTCAAAGTTTGTATCAGCTGGGTAGAGATAACAAGAACTATAGGAAGATGGTTGTTTCAAGACCACCTTGGTGCCCACTAGCGAAGGCTTAGCATGCAGAGTAATGGTGAGAACAACACCACATACAGTGCAGTTCATTTTCATCCCAGCTTGATTTGCCTTGCTATCAAACACAGTCACAGAGTATCGTTAATGCCTGAAAACTACCAATGGCAGGTAGCCAATCACAGTTTTGCGTTAAGTGTCTTGTATCTGAAACACTGTGATACATTTTCCTGGGTTTGGTGACCAATAACTGAGCTTTTGACTTGTTGGTGATGGTGCGTAAGACCTGCATGTGGATAAGTGCTAGCAAGACATGTCTGCATTGCTGAGCTGAGGTCAGACTCGGCTCTTGCACGATACTTTCATCATTCATTCTGTAGACAGAAAGTTGGGTTTGCAGCAACAGTTCACAGGAGACCTTTGAATCAACCTAGGTGGGATTGCTCCGTATCTGAGTCACGAGTCTAGTTTAAGGAGTCACTTAAATTCATACTGTTTATTTCAGTCACTAAAATATCATAATTTGGGAAACAATCCACTTAGTTTTGTTAAGTATTTAATTTAGGATTGTTTTAAGGGTATAGTTAAAGAATGAGTCAAACATCAAGCACAAAGATGGCATGGATAGACCATTTGACAGGTCCTGGCACCCTGGCAGCTGGTCACTCTACTGCCAGTACTAGTACTTGATAACCAGCAACCTTCCATTAAAATTTACTGCTGTAACTGACAGTCATCCATCTGATCACGGCAGAATAGGTGGGTAATGATGATGATGATAGATAGATAGATAGATAGATAGATAGATAGATAGATAGATAGATAGATAGATAGATAGAAAGAGTGTTGGGAAGGAGTGACAAGAAGGAACAAAAGGCAGGCCACATGTTTTCAATAATAATATATATATAATAATAATAATAATAATAATAATAATAATAATAATAATAATGTGTTTCAGAAGGCACTGGACAAACAAATTTAATTAAGACCAAAGGCAGGTCAATGCACTGTTGCTTTCACAACTACACATATTCCATGGTAGGATGGTCTACATTTGTTGTTCTTTCCAAATTAAGTTTAACAAGACCATTATCTTTACAGATTGGGTTTTTAAGCTTTGCATGGAGTGGATCTCCATGGGGTCCAATCCCCGCCCTGAGTGAGTGTGTACAGAAGTGTTTCTCCTTGTGGTCACAGGGGAATCCACCCGGGGCTCCACCCCACTCCCACAGTCACAGAGACATGCTGTAATTTGACTGTTTGATTTTTATTCTATTGCAGGGAATGATGTTCTAATAGGACTCAATTTTAATATCAGTATTTGGTCTTTACAAGGTCTGGTTTCTGTACAGTGACTGTAAACTGACAGGCAGAAGTGTTGTGAATAGAACTTTATAATGCAGGCCATGAGGTCGGCTCAGAGCAGCCTAAACTTAATGGAGTGAAAGCAAGTTGAATGAAGATGCCATATCATCATATCTTCTTAAATTTTCTCTTTTGTGAATGTGAGTGATCAGTTTGATTTAACTTGCAACACAAACGCTTTGAAATGAAACATCACATGAGAAATAACAGTATAAATATATATATACAAAGATGTAGATAACCAGAATTTTTTGAGTGATATATGAATAAATAGCCATCCAGACATATGAAGAAGATGTACATGATAGGGTTATATAAGATACGACTACACGTTCATTTCAGACACCTCTAAGGAAGGCTGAGACAGTTAAACTGAAGTGATTGAATTTCGAAAGACAACATTCGTGAACATGTTTAGTAGTATTGTATTATTTCTAACAGAAACTATGTTATTAAAACAGAAAGAAACACCAAATTTCTCTTAAATTAGGACCTGCCTCTTTGGGGCTGGATTGCTGTTTGGGGTGCCCTCTATTTTATCCCCTGTGCTTTCTAGACTCTGAATTACCAGGTGCACAACTAGATAAAAGCACAGGAATATATAATTAAGAATAAGAAGCTATAACATATGTCATCAGTTTTCTAAATTCTTTAAGGCACAAGTGACTGCCACTGCCAACATGACATAACCTGGGACCAATCTTGTGGTAAATGTGCAGTGTACATTGTTCTTGTCACAACTAGCAGACACGGAGCGGAAAAACAGGAACAAGAGTCCAGGGAGTTGGGTGAACACGGGGTTTATTCGGGGTAAAACACATTTGGGAGCATGGAACAGACAGAAGCGACGTTATGACGTTAATGACCAGAATGGGGAATCACTTACAGAAACTCACTTATGTACAGGTGATCCTGTGCAAGGTATAAACTCACTTAAGTACAGGTGATCCTGTGCAAAGTATAAACTCACTTAAGTACCGGTGATCCTGTGCAAAGTATAAACTCACTTAAGTACCGGTGAACCTGTGCAAAGTACAAACTCACTTAAGTACCGGTGAACCTGTGCAAAGTATAAACTCACTTAAGTACCGGTGATCCTGTGCAAAGTATAAACTCACTTAAGTACAGGTGATCCTGTGCAAAGTATAAACTCACTTAAGTACAGGTGATCCTGTGCAAAGTATAAACTCACTTAAGTACCGGTGAACCTGTGCAAAGTACAAACTCACTTAAGTACCGGTGAACCTGTGCAAAGTATAAATTCACTTAAGTACAGGTGCATATAGTATATATATTGTGTGTGAGATACATGTGCATCAGATCAGATCACAGATATGTGTTTGGCCTTTTTTGTACTATTCCAAAGGGATCATATTTTTTAACGGTTTATAATTACATTGATTTTGAGAAGCTGGCTGAGATAACTACAAAATTACATGTAATTTAATTGCACTGTGTCCAAGCTCTCCGACGGTGTTTTGCAAATTTCATGCTGTTTCATTAACAACTTACTTAATCACAGCAACAGTAACCTTTAAATCAAGTGAGATACAATAGTAAAAAGTAGTAAGATATACATACAATGTAATTATTATTATTCTTTTACGCTATAGACACAACATTTTGCTGGCAATGGCAGCTCTGAGAAGTTATTGTAGGTTATGCTACAAAATATATAAGTGCAAGATTATAAAATGATGTAGAACTAGAAATGACAGAAAAATAATCAGAAACACTGGGGGGTAAAGAATGCCTGAATATCTAAATCGTCTTATTTTTCTGCAGTAATGAAGTGGCAGCCATACTGCTTTGGCAGTTTTTCCGTCTACACCCACACACTTCCCATTTCTCCCTGTACCCTCCGTCCTGCAGTACTCCGTGATTAATGAAGGATAGTAGTAACAAAGTGATTCATACTTTAAAACACCTCAATCCAATTAATAGTGCTTTCTATGCAAGATCTACTAATTTAGTCATTATTCTCTGCATTAGCTATTAGCTCTGCCCTAGTAAAGAATAGAATGTACAACTCAATGACTGGTGATGCGTTGACAGTTATAATCTGAAGGCATATGATATACGTGTGAAATAATTGACTAACTAGCTGCAGACTGTTAAGAATGGCCATGAAAAGTCACAGTAGCAACCAAGTCTAAATATAAAACTATGACTCAATACTTCCAATACACTGGGAGTTACTGAATCATTTTCCATTGTGGAGTTTACGAGGTAATTATTTTTATGAACAGGTCTTTTGATGAAAACAATCCAGTGCAATTTGAATAATGCATAATTCCTTGTAGGAACAGGTTTTTTAAAGAATCACTATACAACAAAAACGCAAAAACATTGGACTAAATTACATCTTGCATACAGTATATGCCCATCTCATCCCTCCCAGACAGTCAAGGTTTTTGCTACCAGAAGCTGGAAGGGAGCAAAAACATGGACTGTCTGAGGGTCCCTGAGGACTGGATTGGGAAACACTGATCTAAATCACATAATTAGAGAGGTAAATGCGTGCAAGCAAGGGTTGAGCTGGGGGCCAGACTGCACTGCTCCAGTAGACTAATTGTACAGTATTTATCTCTAAAGCAGTCACATGATCCAGGAAAAGTTGTCTTGTTAAAAGATTGGTCAAGGTATTAAGCAATTCTATATAATTTTGTACAAAGGTAAACAAAAGTAGACTAATGTACAAAATTACAGTTGATCACATGTGAAAACATTAGCACAATAGTTGTAATAATGCACAGTATTTCATTAGTATTTGAATGGTCACATCCAGAGCATGGGTGCACCCAGCATTCATGCTGACCTTTGTCACTTTTCAAGAAAGCTCTTAAGGAGATTTCTGCAGGTATGCTCTCTCTCTCTCTCTCTATATATATATATATATATATATACAGTATATATATGGAGAGAGGGACAGAGAAAGATGAAAGGCTGTTAAGTACTAGATCAAAAATCCTGATAAGCTATTATCCGACTGAATCCTTTAATTAAGGCTAAATTAAATGTGTGTCATGTTCAAATCCAGTACTGACACCAATCACAGATTCAGATTATCCTAGCTCACTTTTCCAGTCTTATCCTCTGGCAGCTGTTAGAGCACATGGGAAGGTCAACAATGGTACCACCAAAAAGTGTCAGGACCCTACATGTACCATATGGCCTCAAAGATCAAACTCGTGCAGCATTCATCTGGATTCCAACAGCTGATAAGGGTAACCTGAAAAAACAAACTAGCTGACAAAATACATCTGCAGGAAAACCTGGTTACTCGCTGAACACAATGGCATGAGACAGGGATTTGGATTATTTTTAGTGTTTCCCAACCCAGTCCTCCGGGACCACCAGCCAGTCTACATTTTTGCTCCATCCTAGGGAAAAACATGTGTCTGTCTTGAAGCTACAGCTGGGGTCCCTGAGGACTGGATCGGCAAATTTTCAGGGGGGGAGAAGCACAGTGGCTGTTGCTGCAGATCTCTGAAACCAGGGTTCGAGACGCTGCCCTGGATCTGTGTGTGTGGAGTTGGCATGTTTTCTGTGTACTGTATTGCTGTGCGGTTTCCTCCGGGTACTCCAGTTTATCCCCAGTAGTCTGACAAAGGTGAACTGGAGTTCTCAAATTGTCCCTAGGCATAAATGTGTGTTTGAAAAGTTGATGGGTATAAAAAACAAATAGGAGGTGACTGGATTTCATTGTTTGACTGGAGTCAGGAATTGATGGGACAAGTGAAAGTATAATGTGACAATAAGGTAATATAAATGGTGCTTTACAGTGTGACAAGGAAGAAGGAACAAAAACTACATATTTGGGTCTGAAATCACAAGTGCTTTGGTCCAGGATTAATAAAAGTTACAGCAGAAAAATGACAAAGGCAGGTTTGTGGGTTGGGTGCCGCCTACAGAGGGAGGGAGACTTAAACAGCCCAAGCTATTCTGACTGGTTCATTTCACTCATTCCTGATTGTATAATAATTCATAATTTGGTTTCTTCTAGCTTTTCATTGCCACCACAACCTGAGTCGTGACGCTCATGCTGACTCACGATATGGTGTCTTTTTTTGTTTTCACTGAGGTGATCTCACCGATGTCAAATTCAACTGAAAACAAGAAATTTGTCCGCAATAAACCTGTTGTTCCCTGTCCGACTCCCAAGTGAACTTGGATCTATTAACTGTCGTGAGCGGAGCGATTTTTCGCGACAGCATGCGACACCACAGGCGCACTGAGATCCACCGAACAGCATTTGGCACCATGTAGGGAGACAGCGACCAGTGGAGAGGAATGCAGACAAGAGCGCTGATCACCCTGAAAAGCGGGCCGGGCTTAAACACATAGGCTTTTAACCCCACGTGACTTTAAACCCATGGCTTAAATTCCTGGGCAGATGGGGGCGGGGGAGGAGGCTGTGAGCGATCTGCTTTTGCTTTCTTCTTCCCCAAGGATGACTGGCCAACGGGGATCGCCGCCATGCCAGACCTTACTGCCCGAGATTATAGGCATCGCGACTGACCCCTCTAATGTGTCCAGGAACCATCCCAGGCCCACAAAGGGCCTGCAAGACTCCCCCTTCCTAGGGCTGGACCGGCCATCTGGGATACTGGGCATTTTCCCAGTAGGCTGATGGGTTTGTGGGCAAATTCATCATGGGGGACCCCTCCCTCCAGTGACGTGTGGGCGGGGCTGGGGGTGTTTGAGCACCTGGTCCTTTTGCCTAAACAACTGAAAGTGCCCCCTTTTTGTGGTCTCGAACGCCCCTTTTTGACCACCGACCACGTTTGCTGAGCCCCCACCGGCCCAGTCGGCAGGCAGGAGAAAACTCTTATACTCAGTTTACTGTGGCACATTCTCTGGCATCCATAACTGCTATCACTCTTTTCCATGTACTCCAACAGCTTGCTTTATGTCTTAATTTTCTATCACATTCAGCACTTTGAATATTTGAAAATGTCTCATTCTTTAGCTTTGCCGGAAAGCGTGCGGATTATTGCCACGTGCGGTTCCCTTTATCAAGGCAATTAAACTCACGGACTGAGACTCTGCTGTTCTTCTCCAGGATATTTCAATATGGCTAAGAATCCTTGGTTTCCAACCCTGTGAGTCATGCAGGTCAGCAGGCAGAATAGCAGCCCTATTCCAGTGCCGCTCCTGATAGCACCAGCATTATTTTCATGGTTGCAGTATTCAGGTTATACCAGACATTGTATTTCTAGTTTTAGACTCATCATTCTGTCTTTTTCTATTTGTTATGATATGAATACAGACATACAGTAAGCCACAGTGAAGGTAGCTTTCTAATCTGTAGCGTAGGCAATGGGATTCCTTTGCATTGTAGTTTTCTATAGTGTCATTTTAAATGGCAGTTTACGCATAGGTAGCCATATTCGTAATATTTCTCTATTTTCAGTTCTTAAGCCTTTCACAGGCTGTGAAGGACAGGAGACTGGGGTACATTCTGGACAGGATGCCAGGTTTGTAGAAAAGTGGTAAAAACAAACACATTCTCTAATTGATTTGTATCCCTCTCCAGACTGATAAGGTGCTGTTAGGTTCCATTAGATTTCCCCATTGTCTGTTTCATTAAAACTTATGTAAAAAAGACCAAGCAGAGAGGTTACTCACTCATATTGCTGAATGGCTATGAATGGTCAAATCACTACACTGGCTATACCCAAATTTTGGCACTAATATGAATGGCAAGATTTTCATGGACTTCCTAAACCAGATTTCCGAACATTAAATTCTGGTTTACATGGTCACTATGGTGATGTGATCTCACATTCCTTGAATGCAAAGACCTTTTATTAGTAGAGCACAAAAGAAGTGGAGCACATATTTTATTTTACATCAAAATCACATTAAAGTAACAAAAAAAAACAGACTCACTGAATACAATCTGGCTATTGTAACATAATGAAGATTACAGCTGCAATTCCATCATTCTCTGTCCAACTCCTGTGTCACCGGCTTCCATTCAACATCCTGATGAGAGTGATTTCATACAACAGGAGCAGAAAGACTGCTACTGACGAAAATTGCTTGTTTACGTTACATCAATATGAAAGCTCTATTGCATCAATCTACACGCCTAGCTATTGTGCTCTCCACACAGCTCTGTGAAGTACTCTGTGCTCTGTGAAGGCAGCCTCAGTATAGGCACTTTCAAAATAAACTGAAACCAAAAGAAATAAATAGAATCTAACATGATAAGTATAACATTTATAGGGCTCACTTACAGGTCCTGATTTGTTCTAGTATTGAAAACGATAACATATTTAGATTCTATAAGTTTGCAGCTACAATGTTCCATCTGTCTTCCAGCCAACTTAACGTGGACAGGGTCATGGGGTCATGGGCATCCTATCCTGCAAGTGGCACAGGGCACAAAGATCAGGGACGCCCCAGAGTGGATGCCAGTCAGTCCAGTTCTTTTACTACCATTCTATTCTTATACTTACACACCACACAGTGAACTGATTGTTTGTCATTTAACCACCATATGTGCCATGTAGGAATATAGAAATCATATTTACTCATACATCTTCATATATTCTGCCAATGATATGAATACAGTTCCACCGATATTGAACAATTTCATGTTTTTATTTCATGTTAATTGATGTTTACAACAGTAAGGAAGTTTTTCTTTCTGCATTCTGCACAAGGACCACAGCTGGGGATTTGGCTGCATTTATACAATTATTCCCGGAGCGAATTTCACCATCTGCTATATTTCTCTTTACGTGTTTTAGCATCAAGGACTCAAATAATACTTAACACCTGCTCTTTTTATTTAGCTATTTCAATGTTGTTTTTAAAAATCCAAATGACCTCAAGGAAACTGAGAGTTGTATTTTCCTTCACAGGAGTTCATCTTCATCTTATCTTCAGATTACATTTACATCTATTTATTTAACAGATGCTGTTGTCCAAAATGACATATGAGCAAGCCAGATATTGCATCACACACATACAACTGTAAAGTAGCCAACTTAGGTACAAGTGTTACTAGGATGAGGTTCCAAAGAGTGAGTAGTAACAGGCACAAGTCAGCAGTGGATTAATAGCCACACAAAACATTGATGACATCAGAAAGACTAAAACTGTATTAATTCTCCTAGGTACAGTTTGCAAACAGTCAAGGATTTTATAGACATATAGTCTAATGCATGATTAAACAAAACAGGTGCTAATGATCAGCAGTATAATGTGGAGGTTAAAACACGATCATAACAGCTGGAGAACAGCAGTGCACTTTTAAAGGCTAATGGTGGTCACACCAAATCCAGATCGGTTTGTGTCTCTTTATGCAGTTTATATAGTGTTAATTGATAAAAAGACAATTCTTGGTATTATTTTTCAAAGCATCCTCAATGTACAGCACACAGTGCAGCTTATGCAACACGGAAATCAAAAACCTGCTCCGCCATGGTTATTATAGCTTAACTGAAAGGCATGCCATTCCACAAGGATAAATGGTGATTGGGCACTCCGACATACTCCTACAAGATAATGAACCAAAACATTGTGTAGAAATTATCTGCAAAGAAACAGAGCGAAGGACAACTCTGTCTAATAACCTGACCTGCCCAGTCTCCAGACCTCCACCTCACAGAAATGGTATGGGATGAACTGGACAAGTGTGAGAGCCCATAAGCGCCACGCATTTCTCGGAACTTTTACAGAAGCACCTTTCAGTGTTCCTCTAAGGCTGTTTTTATATTCCTTTTGTTTTGTGTATTGTAACATGTTCTGTATATTGTGTCCATGTTTTAATATGCCGTGGCAATGATAACAATATTCTGGCCACGTTTCAATATAGCATGGAAAAGATGGATTCAAAAAAGTGTCCATGTTTTACTAATCCGTTCCCATGTTTTAAATTAAATTGCGGACACGTTTTATGATTTAACTAACACTAAGGAACAAATTAATAAAATGTGGCCACAATATATAATTTTTACTGTTATGTCGTGACTGAGGTTCTGCACTGAATGACATAGAGTATATAAAACATTATAAAAAATGCTCCAAAGAAAGGGTCCAAGTACTTTTTACTTCTCTCAGTTACTGTATATTAACTATAAATTACACTGCAATGCAATATAATATAGTGCTATACTATGCAATATACGGTATAAATATGCAATCCAAACAGAGTAGATCCTCTTACATAAAGGTATACCCCGTTTGCAGGAGCACAGAGATGGGGTTGCAGACAAGTGCCTTTCCGGGGCTCTCCCAAAGGCGTCTCGCGCCACACGTGCTGCATCGTAAAGTCATTGCTGTGCACAGGGTCTCCCTCACCGCGACTCCATTTGTCACCATTAAAATCTCCTCTAGCCCCACTGGCAGTTTCCCTAAGCATTCTGCCAGCCAGGATGGATGATTCACCAGTGGGCACACGTGCCATGAAACAGGACCACCATCATTAGTGAACGACGGCACTCTGAGCATCGCTCTCTGAATTTTATGTACCTTATTAAGCACATATAAAATATAGCATAAATGCAGGGCATTTGGCTACACAGCACTGCACTTTCGGTGATTGGATCAGTGTTTTAGCTTTAATGCTAAACACTCTTAGCAGCAGTCAGTTCACACTGCTGCCTCATCCTGAGTTGACGTACAAGCAAGGGCACCAGTGTTCACTGGGGAGCAGGCAGAGAGTGGACATGCTCTTGGGGCAGCATTTTAAGAGCTCAAATGTACACCGTCGCGCTGTCTGCCGTCAGCCGAGTGGGGAAAGGATTACAGGAGGAGCCGTGCAAGTCCCTGTAAAATTCAGCACCCTCGTTTCCCCAGGACAGAATGCTTCACAAACCGGAGTCTTTTGCCCCAAGACCCACAAGCAGCCAAACTCACCAACCTCACAGCTGTCATGTACCAGTGTAACTAATTCTAAATGGCAGAAGTACAGATGTGTGCTTTTTACAATGACACACATGTGGTGTGAAACATAACATCCAGTGCATAATTAAGGCTGACTTATGGCAAACGGCTGCAGATACAAAGTACTTAAACTTCCAACAGAATATGCAATTAAACCTAATTGTTCAATAAAGTTTGTGCCTGCTGACGTTATTTTAAAGTCAGTTCAGGGTAGGACTACTGGGAATAAAAACAGCCTGTGTGGAGGTGGTGGAAGAGTCATGGGTTCGAATTCTGGGGCTGGCAGATCGATACTGCTGTTAGGCCCTTAACCCACATTGGCCAGCCACCTGTGCTGTGACCCCCAAGCTTGCAGTCACCTGTTTATCTGTCTGTTTGTATCAGGTGCCTGAGTAAAATGGGGCAGGCAGAAAGATCATTTTCCTATGAGGATGAATAGGTCAGTATCACTAAAAGCAATCTAGTATTGGTAAAACATACCAAACAATATCCTACTAATCAGCTGCACATTAAACAAAGCAATTCCCAAATGGCAGTAAAGATAATTCTGGCAGTAGAGCAAAAATCAATACCAGGATGTGCTACTTCATACATCAAGAAATTTCCTTACAAAGAAGATTTGCATCTACCATCAAGTAACATGCTGTATCTAATAAGAATAGAACCAAATGTTAATTTATTTTCTGCCATATATTCTTTCACACCATTGCAGAATGGATATTTGATTTAGGTAATAAACAGATGATGATAGAAATACCCCTTTATTCATTTAACTTTGCCAAAACTACCAGAGATACTGATATAACCTATAAGGTCATTTAAAAGCCAAAGTACTGACTTGGAAAGAGACTTAGAGTGTTTTTCCACTGCACCAGGCACTGTACTTTTGGTACTTCGAGAAAGTATCAATAATAAGATACTTCAAGGTGTTGGTTTTCCACTGGTGTAAAAACTGGTACCGGCGCCGAATGATATAACAGCATGAGACGGGTATTTTGTACTGAATTCAAAATATGGCAATCATACTCATTTTCATCCTTGCCATTTAAACCACTCGAAGATCGGTTTGAGAGAAATTTATGAACTTCTTTTTTGTGCTATAAATACCCCGATATTTATTATATTTATAATAACATTGCTAGGACAGCACCCTATATGTGTGATATATTAGTATATTCAACAAAAATCTTTTTAATTTTATTCTTGTCATGCCATCTTGGTCTTTTTGTTGTTGTTCTTATGACCAAATCACGTTCTTTGTTTATCATTATTTTCTGATTTTGAGGCGCCGTTTGTATTGTATTTCTGAAGTAGGCTATTTGTATAACCAATCAACAAAGAAAGCGTTTCAAGTCCTGCCCCGTTAGTCAATGGAAAGGCGAAAGTACTGAAAGTATTGTACCAAAAGTATTGTACTTGGTGCAGTGGAAAAGCACCCTTAGACAATTCAATTGAATTATTAAGTTCTGACATTTTTATTGGCTTGTATAACATTTAACTTTTCAATGTTGTTATTTTTAAACATCCCATAATTGCTTACAGTAGGACTATTTATCCAAGGATCACGACACAGTATTCCACTAGGGGGTCTACCCTGCCCACCAGGCTGTCACAAACAGTGGGAATATGAGCACTGAATATGAGCACTGTTCTGTCATGAGTCACATGTCAGTAGATCTGAGGAGGGCTGTTACATCACAAGCCCAATAAATGAACTGGATTATTTTCACAGGACATTTCATCAGAACTTCAACCATTCACCTTGGGAGATGAGAATTCAAACTGTTTCTGCACACTTTGGTTACTGACCCATCTAAAAATCCCTTCAATTAATGTGCAGCAGCTTCTTCAAGTGCACAGGTACTCCACGAGTGTATAAAATGGACCCATATAAAACAGCTTTCATTTCTACATGAACAATGCACACCGCTCTAATTATGATAATCTAAAAAGGGAACGGAAGAAATCACGCACTCGGAAGTACCTTAAATTCAAGGCTGCGAATTTTATTCTCATAGAAAGCAAGTGAAGCACTATTCAGGATGAGACTGGAGGTAAAGCACTTCACTTTACATAATACATTCATGATTCACTTCTTTCTAATAGAAACAAAAAGCCAGCACAAGTTTTTCAATTATCTGGCAACAATAAAGTTACTAATTAAGTGTTTTACTTCCTCTTTTTTGTCCAGACAGTCACAATGTGCTATAATACAGTATATCGCCAACAGCCATAATACCATCAGCGTCTATAAGCTTCAATCGTTTTAATGAAATCACAACATTAAAACTGGATGGCAAAGGCTATTTTTCTGCAAATATTATAAAAAATGTGAAGCCTGGTTCAATGGGGAGTACGTGGTTGCTCTTACTGTTACTTCATAGCTGAGCTGATTCTTCATTGACGTTTTATGCACAGTCGGATGATGTACTGAAACGATCCAGATTAGGTAACCTCCTCGATGATATGACAGCTTGACACCTCCAGTTGGCATCTGAACCAGTGATTGTCAAGTAATGCTTATTGCTGTGCCACCTGCTTTATGCGAAAAACGCATACTGCTAATAATAAGATGACCCCTTTGACTTCTCTACTATGACGGGACTTCAGTTCCGTACCAGTGTAAGCAAGGCCGGACACATCACTACATAATGTCTTTGCTGCCCTGTGTGTTACCATGGAAACGCCTCCTCTCCTTTAGTCTTTGTGGACATGACTGTAGAGATAAATAAACAGCTAAAAAGAGAGCATAAGACTTTAGGATTAAGATTCAGGCCCCAAAACTTTAGGTGAGTCAATTAACTGTCAATGGACAGGCATTACCTTAATTAACAAAACAGAACTTTGAGAGAATTTAAAATGGGGGTAGATGGAACCTCAATAAAGCTTTAATCGTGAGGAAAATAGATGCACAATACTAATAATCTTGTGGTTATTCCTGGAACCGCGTTCCGTGCTCCAATCCTGTCTCTAACCCAATTTCAGACATGGACCGAAGAGAAACATTTAATCTCCTTTATCTGAAACAGACTCTCCCTAAATTGCATTGTCTGCCTGGCATAAGGAGCTACATTGGCAAGAGCTAGTTTGCAGCATTCCAGGATGCAGGACAGATCTCCAGAGTTCCTCCATGCATTTTCATTTTCTGGGGGTGTTGGTATTGTTTAATGATTAACTGTGATTCATTTGGCTGACAATGCTATGCTCCTTAAAGCCATGTGTTTATCATAGATTATACATTCATATCTTAATGTGCAGTCAGATTTAACATATTTACCCTTTTGTTTCCTTTGAGTGACAATGGGCAGAGTCAGGAGCAGGCAATCCAAAATGCTGCAGTTCTGATAATTATAGCACAAGTCATGTTACAGGGGAAACAAAGAACGCTCAGTTTATTTTGCCAGTATTGTTCAATAAACAATTGCAGCTACAGTAAATGAACCAAGCCGAATTTTAAAATCCCAAATGACTGGGTTACTAATTCATGTCGTGTTTATAATTGGATTTATTTAAGCCGAGATACAGCCAATGGAAAGAGAGGCCGTGATGTGAAGAGGCTTGAGTTTTTCTGTGCTGTTGCTATGTACCAGCAAGGTGAAGGTCTACCCAGCAGCAGAGGTCCTGGGGGAAGGTGATGTTCTATGAAGCAGATACATATATATATATAAATAAAGAAGTCAAGGGCAGCATGCATCCACAGTCAATTCAAGAAGCTTTGATGTTTATGTCATATGTAATGAGGTTAAATGCAACATGCAAAAATGCTAATGCTGTTAAGACATACATTTTGATGCTGTATTGCTTTGCAAATAATCACTCTTCTACATTTTTGAGAAAAGCATAAATGTATCTATATTATTCTTTGAAGTTCATTGCCTTCCTCCCTCTATCCTGAGACAAATTGCTTAGCTAGAACCCATTGCATAAACATCGATGGCTTGTATTTTTGATTACATTTCACGCAACTTTTCTGAATCTCTTTTCTTTGAATTTAGGGGTACCTTTCTATTGCTGAACTTGCCACATTTGCATTTCAAAAAGGAATTTGACTTTAGCTGTTTAAAAAGCAATCAAGCAACAGTCTTTTAAGCATTACAATTTACATTAAATCCATTAGCAAAGGAATGAGTGCTCATGTCTGACATTTAGGGGTTATGAAATGCATTTAATTTTCTGATAGGAGCATGTACATAGCCGTCATAACACAGTGATGCACTGTGCGCTGAAAGATTGGAGCTTAAAGCTGACATTTGATGGAAAGTGTGTCCTACACTTCTCTGTTATACCTGCAGTCGTTGGCATGATATTTCTGTCATATGCAGATGGTCTCAAAGTGTAAACAATACAGTAAATGCGCCTTACATTTTCACAGGGGAGGACTGGTAGGCAGCCCCCACCCCCCCCAGCAACTTCAAGGGCCCCCCTCCAACTACAAAGCTCACATATATGCAAAATATTCATGAGGATTAAGGCACTGATGTCATTTATACTACAGAAAATTGTGACGTGCTACTTTTATATCTCTCATTTTTATGTATACAGTCTTATTGTGATAGGATTCATAATACAAAAAAATATTTGGTACAATACAAGTTTGAAATGTAACAGATTTTAATGTTTTGTACTCAAACTGTTGTCCAGGCATGTATTTGGCATGTAGCTGATGGTTTATGGAATTTGCTAATTACTGCAGTTGTCTTTGTTCTGCCATGGCATTTACATTTTCACATTCAATTTGTACTACAAATAATA
>JAODKF010000038.1:23418521-23430454 GCA_026779585.1 Mormyrus proboscirostris | reverse complement strand
AATGCTGAGATCAACAGAGTGAAGAGAAAACACGGCTTTGAGGTGAAATAGGGCTCCCTCTATAAGAAAGAGCGATGGTGAAGAGGGTGCAGTACCAGCATGGGAGGACATAGATCTGAGCAGCACTTTGTTTACCGCAGTATTTTACTGCATGTACTCTAATGCCTATCGATCACTTTAGTGTTCTATTTTTCTCTCTTTAGTCAATATTTCAGCTTCATATTCACACATGTGCTTTACGGTAAGTGTGTGGGCACGTCAATGGCATCTGCCGGCTGAACCCTCCCACATCCCCGCTACGAACGATAAATGTCAGCCCATTTGACCAGATTCCTAGATGTATTGTACAGGACTACATGGGGATGAGCTATGGTACACAGTGTTGCCTATGGACATAAGGGGTAGCGCAGCAAGTGAGAGAATAAGGACTCTTATACAACCTCACTCCCTAGATACATCAATCCCCCTTTTATAACTGGCCTTATGATCAAATCCAAACTGTTTGTTCATTTGAGTCAGGATGTTTTTCCATATTGCAACATAAAGCCTTGCAAACAGCAGTGGATGCGATTGTGATGGGCTTTGGTGTCTTACATTAACCTCAAAACATATTGTGAAGCCTGCATAAAAAGCATGGATGATGGAAAGATGGACGGATGGACTTTTTCCAACACTGTCATTCATCTAAATTCAAGGTGCTCCTCAAAACGGAACAGCATGCATACTTTTAATCAGGCAGTTGGGCTTCATATGCTGTCTGGCCAAAAAAAAAGTCGTCATCTGAATTTTTCGTTGGACCGTCTTTAGCTTTGATTATGGCGCACATTTGTCATGGCATTGCTTCCACAAGCTTATGCAACATCTCACCTCTTATTTTCATCCAGATTTGCATTAATTTCTCACAGGGATCCTGCATTGACAAGTGAGTAGAACCACTCCATAAAGCCTCCTTTATCACATCCCAAAGACCTTCAATGAGGTTAAGGTCACAACTCTGTGAAAATGATTCCTCACGTGCCTTGAAAAACCCTTTAACATTTCAAACCCAATGAATCTTGGCATTCTTGTCCTGGAATATGCCCATGCCAACAGGAAAGAAAAAAAATCCATTCATGATGGATGGAGGTGTAACCTAGACATTCAATAGATTCAGGTACTCAGCTGACTGTACTTTATTGCTGCATAACATTGCTGAGCTGTAATAATGATCTAGTCATTACTGATATAAATTCAAATGATGACTTTTTTTGGCCTGGGAGTATATTTGTGCCACTACACGACTGCTTAGAAAAGAAACAGGTCTCTAGACCATTGTTTTTCAGCCTGGTCCTCAGGGACCCCCAGAGAGTCCATGTTTTTGCAAAAACATGGATTGTCTGGCAAGGAGCTAGGAGGGACCAAAAATGTGGACTGTCTGGGAGTCCCTGGGGAACAGGTTGAGAAACATTACCCTAGCAAAGTGTTTCCCAAACCAGTCCTCAGGCCACATTTTTGCTTTATCCCAGTTCCCAGCCTACCTGTAAGGTGTTTAGAGCTCCTGATTACTTGGGTCAGGTGTTCTGGGAACTGGGACAAAACAAAAAAGCAGATCTGGCCAGTGTACCCCAATGACTGGTTTTGGAAACACTGCCCTGGACAATAACAGATATTGCTGTGACACTAGGAAGTATGAGATTTTGAAAATGAGGATGTCTGACAGACATTCTGGAGCAAGAGCACCAATGTAAAAGACTCCATCTGATTCCACTTAACTGAAGGGACAATTCCACTAGCATCTGACCCGTTTATTGTAGTGGCATCCTGCTCTTGTTCGCCTATTGACAAAATGATCAGTGTCATGTTTTGTTTACTGCTATATGGATCACAACACTGGACAATTTACAACAATCATCAGGAAAGCATTTACAGAATTTGGCCTTTTTACCATTTAATATCTCTAAGGGGGAAATTGAGCATTATAAATTAGGGGTGATGCTACAATGAGGAAAAAAACTGAGGATTTCCTGAATGCAGTAATTTTATTCTTCACCAATTCCAAAAGAAACTGAAACAGAGATGTTGGGAGTGCAATTTTTTTTCCAAATAGTAAATTCCCTACAGAGTGCATGTAAAACAATCCCTTTAGGCATGTCGGACACTATCTGGGCCAAAATTGTTAGGGTAGAATTCTTTAAAAGACAAGTGTATTTAGAAGTTTCACATTTGTGAATTAGCTGAAAAGCTTTTTTTTACAATCAAATTCCAAGTTACACACTAAATACTGTTCATGAAGTTTGAGCAGAAAGATAATTTGTATGTCAGGCTACCTCAAAAGTGGCTGAGAGGTCTCAGACTGCAGAGGGTTCGAATGGTAACAGTTAACCTGAAGCCCATCCCAGAAAGCTCAGGGAATGAAGCAGGAGACACCCCATAATATCCTGGCACATAAACACACACCTAACATAAGCTACACACAAACCGAGCCAGGGGCAGGACTTTAAGCCACACCTCTGGTGGGGTCAGGCCACATTGTTACCCACGTGAAGAAGCCGTTCAAGCTGAAAAGAAAATAATTATATAAAAGTCTTTAATATTAAATATTTTTACAGACCTTATATCATTTTATGCTTAAACGATTATGCATATTACCAGAGGATGAAGGAACTCTACAGGGGGCTATTTGAAAGGAACATGAATTTAATATACAATTAAAGAAAACTTAATACTGCATAATACAATTATCTCCTGAATTAATCTTCAAACTAAGACTCAACAATGGTTTTGATGAAACAGCTCAGAGTCATTAAAACAACAGAACAAACCCTGACACCACAGCAGTGGCTGTTAAAAAATGGCGCAGAAAAGCATTAATCTAGTTTCACACCCTCTTTCATTAACCCTGAAAGGGTAAAGAATGAGATCCAGCTGAGATTCAATGGCAGGACCTACTCTTTCAATCATATCCTCCAAGGCAGAAGCATGTGACCAGAAGAGCCATGACCTACAGTATTTAAATCAGTCTTATGGAAAAGAATTAAGTAAAGTTGAAGTAAATAAAATAGCCGTGCAAAGACATCTCTGGAAAGTTGAGATGACAATACAGGATGAGATCCTTAGACTTTTTGACATCTCACCACAATACCTTCCACTCACCCATTCATCTTCCATAATGGAACTGAGCACAATATTTTCCTAATTAATACTAATGTCATGCTCAGTATTTACAACAATGGCACATCCGTATCATAAACTCACTATTTCAGTTAAGCCTTTGGTGACACACTATGTTTCGAAATGGGGCATGACATTAACTTACACAATATGTGCCTATCTATCATTCATCTTGTACCACTCATAAAAGTCCATGAACAACAGTCTCTCTATCTACCTAGAGGACCTCTTCTGCAACAGAAGTATAAGGGATACCTGCTTTTCTGTGATTTATCAACAGCAAACAGTGACAACACACATTCTCAATGCAGGTACATTTTCCATAATGGACTATAGCATTTGCCATAATTTAAAGAACTGCCTAATATATCATAGAACATAGTGGGTGAATTCCCTCCCAAGCACTGAGCCATTAATGCAGACAGGACATGATCTGAATGTTAACTAGGAAGACGGCAGAGACTAAAACCTTCGGAGCCGTTCTTGATGTCCAGTGCAGCCCACTCACCACACAGCAAGCAGAAGGCCCAGGAAGGTGTCGTTTCCTGCTTCCTCTGGTGGCAAGACCAGGGTCAGCACAGCCCTCTGGATGTCGCTGAAGAACGGCGAGACACGTCTGATACGTCGACTCTCATTTGTTCCCGTCGTCGCACCTCATCTCCATCTCTTTGTTCGCAGAAATCCTGACGGACGCTAGAGCTGCACGAGGTCTTGGGAGAGGTCGTCCATGTTAGCCAGACAAGGTCAGCTGCTGTTGCTGCTCTGTCTTCAGGCCCGCTTCGCAGATCTATGAGCTCCACTTCCCATGGAACAGCGATTCCTGCAAATACAGCCAGTGCAAGAGCTATGATCAGCGGTATCACAGATGATTAAGTTCATATTGGGAATTTGTTTAATGGCAATCAATTCATGTAATTGTTTCTGTATAGTTATTTTGACACTCTAATTTACAGTGGAACTTCCTTATTTGCGATTATGTTTGGTTTTTGCCTCTATTGTTAAATTCTAAGAAACAGAAAAATGAGCTCTAGGCAAAGAGCAAAGTCTTTTGCGCAGACTATTTTATTTTTTCTTTATTTTTACTTCTGAGAAAACACTGAAGAAGTCTTGCCTCTATTACTTACTGTTATACTTATTTTGTTTGTTTTCATGTATCCTGCCCGTTACACACTACAGTTTCTCTTAGTCTAATTACATGTAGTTTGGTCATTTCTTCTCCAGCTCATCAATAACCTTGGACCGGCCAAAATATGAATGTCATGTCTACAGCATTTGCATTTTGATTAATGGTTAGCATGAAATACTTGAGGCCCCTGCGGCCCCCTGAAGGCGGTGAGACAGCATGAAGGTTTGGTTCAAAACAACCCAAAATAGGAACAACACACAAAATACAGCATAACAACAAAGCAGCAAATCGACGTAGCAAGCAACCACTCACTCGTATTCATTAGCAGAATGTGAAAGAAGATTGAAATACATTTGTTATGGCCTTTATACATTTTCAAGGAGCAGATGGGTAAGGTTTGTAACTAAAACAGCGGTTTCTCAGTATTATCAATAAAAAGTCCACATTCCGCATAATACTTTCAGAAGCATTATAATATCTGCCCAAACAGCTGTACAATGTGTCCACAAACTTCATAATGCAGGAAAGACCAGGCTTTTCAACCCAAAGGTACAGTGGATGATGCCCACATTTTTTTAAGTAGCAGTTTACGAAATTTGAAACAAAGAATGGAACGAAACAAGCTAGCAATGATCTCCACCACCTGGGAAAACTGCAGCTCCTTGCTAACTAGCGCATGATGTCATGGAGACACACATGCTAATTAGCAAGGTGACTCAGTCTCTGCCTATGTATGATGCGGAGTACTCTACCCCAGCTTCCCTGCAACCACATTAGCCTCATTCAATAACAGGGGCAGTGGCTAATTGGATAACAGCAAGGAAAAATAACATAAATGAATCCTTTGTGACTTGCATCTGACTTCAGGTTAGAAACCAAACACCTTCATATATATTAGCTCTATATATCATTTTCTTGGCAATGTACTCACTAATCAGATTAAGGAATTTTAATATGCTCCACAAAATAATTCCAGGGCTTCTAAATACAGAGAAACTGTAGAACAAAAGTGAAAAACAGAAACAGTGCTGCAATCTCCTGGCCTAAGAATGTACAGCTGTGAAACTTTTGTCATTTTGGGCTTATACCAGGAAGCAAACAATTCCTAGAGAGTCCTAGTTATTATGAAGTAGTAAATTCCTGCTATAGCGGCACCCTGATGTGATGACCGGGTGCAGAGAGCAGTGAAGCAGGCGAGAGAGTCGTAGGTACGGACAAAACGGAGTTTAATTTGGGCAAAACAACAAAAGGGGGAAGCACACGGCACACAATGGCCAATGACAGACCTGGGAAACAGACCTGAACACAGACTAATATACACAAGACGAGCAGAGAATCACAGGCAACAGGTGATCACAATCAAGAATTAACACAAGGTAACGAGGGGGGTGTGGCACACAGGAGGATCGGACGAGCAGGTCATGACACCTGAGGTACTATTTTAGATAAGTTTGCTTTTACACCCAGAGAAAAAAAAAGCAATGCTTAATATGGATGATATTTTTGAATGCAAATCTTAGTCTAAAGTTGCACACCATTAAAGTTCTACTTGCACCAAATATCTCTGTAAATATTTCCCGACTTAATTTCATCTAGTGTAATATGTATGAATATGCAGAACCACATTCCTTGCCCTGCTCCAAAATATCACATTTCCAAAAAGATCTGCTCCTTCTCCAAAGACTCTAATGTGATTTTCACTGCTCTTCCATTAGACAGTTGACACATGCATTTGCATCACTGCAGGGGACTTGATGAAGGGACTCAGCTGTGAAGCGATGTTTCACAATGGAACTTTCCATGTCTGTACACTAGGAAATGACAGACTATTCAACACCTCCAAAACATAGAAGATTACCCATCAGGAACACGTTGATAACACAAATTGTAATACTTGCACACTGAACATGCTGGGTGTTGAGAATCAATAACCATCCATTCATCCATACATCCATTTTTATAATATCCAGTGCAAGACATAGAGGACAACAGCAGCAAAACAGCACAATCTGTAACCAAACTACATTGATAATTTCATTGTACCCTCAAAGGGAGTTTCATTAAATACTGAATAGGTATGCCATTAACATCATCGGAACAAATGAAACTGGACTGTCTGATGCGAAAACTTTTATTGAGGACATTAAACACACAATTTAACTGACTACAAATAGTTGAAAATCGGTTGCATATTGGTAAAAAAAGTAATATTTCTTTTTAGAGGCTAACAGCAAATCAGAGCCACTGACTTCACTTTAACCTTAAAATGCATCCCTCTTCCCGTGCTTATGCGGGACAGGATTGTAGGGTGGTACTGGCTGGAGAGGATGCCAGTTCATCGCAGAGCACATAGTGCACAGACTAGGGGCAATTAAAAATGCCAGCCAGCCTGACTGGATGCCTTTGGGCTGTGGGAGGCAACCCACACAGCGCATGAAAGAAAGTGCAAACAGAATCCATCCGCCAGAGCGATAGAGGGGATTCAAGCCCACAACCCTGAATGTGAGACAACTCACTGAGCCACAGTGCTGCTTCTCTTAAAATGTTCTAACAAAATTCTACAAACATTAAACCACTTACTAGAAGATTCATTTTCAGCGTGCTGCATTATGTTGGTGTAGCATGATGGCTCACTGACACACGTGCAGATTTGTCGGTCCATGTCCCGTTTGCCCTCTCATAGTGACCGACGTCTTGTTTGCCCTGTTTTGTGTGGGTTTCCATGAAAAAAGGGCAGATGCCAGAGAATGTAGTACTGCATCCTGATGCTGTATTAGCATAGAAAAGATTAGCACAGTGCTGCTGTTTTTTATTCCTGGGGAAATGTAGTTTTTCTTATATGAAAAACACAGGCACACATGCAAATACAGGTAAGAGGACGTTTTTGGGTCAGAGCACAGGGTCAGCCAGTGCACAGTGACCCTGGAGCAGTTGGATTTAAAAGCCTTGCTCAAGGGCCCAAGGATGATATAATTACTGTGCCGGACATGGGATTTGAACCCACCTTCGGAACACGGGTACTACCCTGCTGAGATACACACAGCTGCAGGCTACCCGGAATGCATAAGTGCATTTTGCCCCTGTGTAAGCTGTAAACAATGTACCTTCATTATGCACTCTCCATTTCCCAGTCACCACAATACACAAGGACTTTGAAAGCGATGGCAGGTCGCAAGGCTGCTGACCATAGAGTAATATAGTCTATAAAAAAGAAAGTGGCGCTTATATTATAAAATGATGATGCCTTTGGTTAGATAATGTAATTTCATAACTTGAGATTTTCTGTACACCAAGTCTATTTTGCATGACTATCCTTTTTTGAGATGAGGACAAATTCAAATCTAAGAGAGATAAAGAACATCCACACTCCAAGTGCATGATACTGAGCTCTGCATTCCAATATTTTGTTTCTCTTATGTTCTTTAAATTCTGAGAATTTCAGCTGGCAAATGGCACAGATTCCGATTTAAACCAAAAGTCGAAAAGAGGAATTATGTAAGTTCCCTTAGCAAGCAAATGAGTGTGTGTGAGTGTGAGTGTGTGTGTGTGTGCATTAGAGCAGTGGCTCCTAATCCGGTCCGCAGGGACGCCCAGACAGTCCATGTTTTCCCCCCTCCCAGTTCCCTGCCAGGCACTCCACGTTTTTACTGCCTTCCAGCTGGGAGGGAGCAAACACATGGACTGTCTGGGCATCCCCAGAGACTGCAGGCAGAAACACTGCATTAGATCACCATTACATTTTTGCACCCATCCAGGTTGCACCGTGTGTTATGCTCCAGGTGTCCTGCGCTGGGCGCTATTGACGACCTCAAACCGAAACCTTCCGAAATTCATGCATTTTGAATATCATCAGTATGGAATATAGTCTGAGACGCGTTCTCCATGCATCACTCTAAAGCTCGTACTGCTGGTACTCCGCTTCCATTTGAAAGGGATTAAGTTAAAATCGTAACACACCTGCGTGCCTTTGAAAAATGACTTGAATGATAACTGATACCTTGCACAGGATTTATCAGGGATATGGCTGAATTAATGTCAATGAAATCATTTTTTTCTTTTTTTTTAAATCAGAGATAAGCATGACAGATAATTACAGACATAAACATCATTGAAAGTAGGAATTTTGACTGCAGGGTTCTGGGTCTGTGATGATATTGCTATTCTTTTCCCCCCAAAGAAATCCTCTTTGGATGCACCACTGTGTGAAAACAGACCTAAATAAAATCCGGCCTGACTGTTTGCTGGGTTAACAGATGTTGATGTATGGAGGCCTTCATTCCAACATAGTCAGTCTATGATTATGATTTTATGCACACAAAGTTCACATTTCATTGCATTTTTTTAAAGAACCGGAATGTAAATGCCATACAGACTTATAACAAGGAAAGACGTCTATGAAGCAGTGTTGAGAAAACAGTGGAGCATACTAAAATTTCCCTCACAGCAAAAATGTTTCAAAGCCATGCATGATATGGAAGAACAAGAGTTCATTGCCAATCCCTGCTTAGAGTGTAAGTGGTATGTTCCAGCATTAGATTGTTGAGGAGGCTTAAGTCAAGGAGAAAAGGCCATTTTCAGGATCTTTATCCTCAAGAACACAAACCCTAACCCATTCATTTTAAATCCTATTGCCCAAATTCTAAGTTGACTATCCCTGCCCATCTGAGCAAATTCCCTTCTGAGAACAGCAACCATGGCCAACAGCTTATCTTCATCACTACCATGCTAAAGATGAAACGTACAAAGGAGCCAAAATATTATGACCACCCCTACATGAAGCAAACAACATTCACTATGCATTAAGAATGCTGTGTGTCAAGGTCTGGGATACTACAGGCAATAAGCTAACATTTGGTACCCATAGACGACGTGACAAAAGCATAAAAATGGGCATCCATGCCCATCCACGCACTCTTGTTCTTCCATATCATAGACCTGATAGGGCTCTGACCGACAGTGATCTGAAGAGGGTAGAACCGTGATCTGCTGACAGGGTGTGATGTGAGATGTAAACAAAGGCTACCCCATATAGGGATATACCAGACCTTGACATGCAGCATTTTTATGAGATACACAATGCCATTCACTTCACGTGGAGGTGGTCATAAGTTTTTGGCTCATCAGTGTTTACTATATAGTGTTTCTGCAATTCATCTGGTGAGCCACAGTTTTAAAATATGGCTGGGTTCCCTGATAGAATATATTAGCTGTCACAGGGCCCATCTGCTTTGTAGGCCGCCAAATTAGCGACCATCCTGTCAGTCATCAGCCTCTAATCCGTGAATTGGAGCCATCATACCTAAAGGCAGGGACCCAAGTGAAGAGTGAGACTATCTGGCAAAGCTGATGAAGTAGGTTTCCTCTAGTGACCATAGTGATAATGCAGTTTTCCACAACAGCACAGAACTGCCGGACGGTGAATGAAACTGAACATGGCAGGGGCCAGAGACACCCACTCAAATTGCGCTAAAGGATGCCAGCTACAGGGTCATTAGATAAGATGTGTTAAACAATTACATAATTGCCTATTAAATTAAAGAACATTACATGTAACACTTAGATCATATTTGATTTTCCCTACTAACATACACTATATGGACAAAAGTGTTGGAACACCTGGCCATTACACCTACAGGAATTTTTATGACATCCCATTCTAAATCCATAGGCATCAGCTAAAACAGCTGCTGCTGTTCTGGGATGGCTTTCCACAGGATTTTGGAATAGGTCTGTGGGAATTTTTGTCCATTCATCCAGAAGAGTATTTGTGAGGTCAGGCGCTGATGTTGGAAGTGAAGGCCTGGCTTGTAATCTCTGTTCTTCGGTTCATCCCAAAGGTGTTGAATGGGGTTGAGGTCAGGGCTCTCTACGGGTGAGTTCCTCCACACCAAACTCACTCAACCATGCCTTTATGGACCTTGCTTTGTGCACTGGGGCACAGTCATGTTGGAACAGAAAAGGGCCACAAAGTTGGAAGCATAAAATTGTCCAAAATGTCTTAGTATGCTGAAGCCTTAAGATTTCCCTTCACAGGAACTATCGAGCTGATCCAAAACCCTGAGAAACAACCCCATATCATCATCCCTCCTCCACTAAACTTTACAGTTGGTAAAATGCAGTCAGGCAGGTAACACTCTCCTAGTATCAACCAAACCCAGACTCGTTCATCAGGCTACCAGACAGAGAAGCGTGATTCATCACTCTAGAGAGCACATTTCCATTGCTCCAGAGTCCAGTGGCAGTGTGCTTTACACCACTCCATCTGACGCTTGGCACTGTGCATTACATTGGTGATGTAAGGCTTGCATGCAACTGCTTGGCCATAGAAGCACCTTCCATGAAGCTAGCGGTGCACAGTTTTTGTGCTGGGATGTAAAACCAGAGAAAGTTTGGAACTGCAGATAAGTCAACAGAGTGTCAGTGACTTTTCCACACTATGTGCCTCAGCACTCTGCGACCTCACTCTGTTACTTTATGTGCTCTGCCACGCACTAAAGGTTGCATCCTATGACAGCACCACACTTGAATTCACTGAGCTCTTCAGAACGACCTATTCCTTTACAAATGTTTGTAAACCTGACTGCAAGGCTAGATGCTTGATTTTATATACCTGTGGCAATGGGTCTGAATGAAACACCAAAATTCAACGATTAAGAGGTGTGTCCCAATACTTATATCAATATAGTGTATTAAACACTAACCCCCACCTTTGTTACTGATTATATATTGACTCTGGATTGTTGACCATGTCATCTTTACAGCTTACAGGTATCTCTATAGACATCAAAGTAAAACGACCTTCATCTTAACCAATATACATACTGAAACCTAAAATCACAATGGAACAGAAAAGCACTGTTTTACTTTTGCACAAACATTAGGAAACGAAAAAAATGATAACCTGTGGCACATTTCCAGGCGTCATGCACTGTGAGAACTGTGACTTATCTCTGAAACACATACTTACAGCTATAATGGACCGGCCACTTACATCCACATCATCTTTTATGAGTAATGATCTCTCAGAAGCACAAAGAATATAAGTCCAGTGGAAGAGGCAATCTTTTTCTTCAAATGGAGAACAAAATGTGATCATGCGATAAATCCAAGATTCATTCTGACAGTCATTATATAAATGCACGGGTGTGTAACACACATGCAGAACCTTGAAAAAGTCCTCGACTCTTCATAAAAAGTTTTAACGTTATTGTCTGAGAGCTTGAATAATTAAAATAAATAAAAACAGATACAAGTCTAGTAAAGAAACAGATGCAAATGCAGAATTAAATGCCCTTAAAGGAAAAATTTTATGAAAATTATCAGTTTTTTTTATTCAAAAAGGTGACACGATGAGATAAGTATTCCAGAAAACAAGATTTATGTATCAAAGCAAGTAAATTCAAACAAAAAACTGAGCAAATAACTTTAACCAGGCCATAGTGGGAGTTATGCTTTTGACCATGGCCTGCTAGAAAGTGTTATCAGATCAGGCAACACCAAACGCTCATTCCACCACAGTGTAATACGACACTCTAGTGTCCCACCAAACGCTCATTCCACCACAGTGTAATACGACACTCTACTGCCCCACCAAACGCTCATTCCACCACAGTGTAGTACGACACTCTACTGCCCCACCAAACGCTCATTCCACCAC
>JAODKF010000038.1:23391821-23418421 GCA_026779585.1 Mormyrus proboscirostris | reverse complement strand
CCCACTGCAGGGAATAAGCCAGGACGGGACACCAACCCGCTGCAGGGAATAAGCCAGGACAGACCACCAACACACTGCAGGTAATAAGCCAGGACGGGACACCAACCCACTGCAGGGAATAAGCCAGGACGGGCCACCAATCTACTGCAGGTAATAAGCCAGTACGGGTCACCAACAGACTGCAGGGAATAAGCCAGGACAGACCACCAACACACTGCAGGTAATAAGCCAGGACGGGACACCAACCCACTGCAGAGAATAAGCCAGGATGGTCCACCAACACACTGCAGGAATCCGGAAACCCCACAACGACATGTGCAGAGATGGGACAGACTTGAACCATGGTGCCAGAAGTGTGAGGCAATAGGGCTAATCACTGCACCACCACACTACCCAACAAAGGGAAACCAGATTCATTCATTCAAAAGAATGACACTTTGAAAGTGCATTTCAGGTGCCATTGTGCAAATCAAGTGGAATTTTTTGGAAATCACAATTACAGATACCGAAGCCTTTAATTGGCACTGCAAACTGGTGGCTTTAGGATTAACCCCCTCAGACAGCATCCCAGGTACAGACAGAAGCTCACAGCTTAGTTCCTTTTTAAACACCTTCTGAATAATAATCAGGGCAATGGCTAGACTGGAATTTTCAGGAATAGTGGTGCAGATTCTGCAGCTGGTTGAGAAACACTGCTTGCCAAACCTTGTGGTCTATCACAGGACACCCACTTTCATAAACTCTGGGCAATTTACACATACTGATTCACCTAAACACATACGTATGTATGGAAACATGCAGACATTAGAACATGCAATCTCTATATACACAGAACCAGGTGTGAGACATCAAGCCACAGACTTGGAGGCGCAGGGCAATATCACTAAAGGCTGAGTCACTCTGCCTCCTGGTGGCCCTTTGTTAGGTGCCCCCACACTGTCCCATGGTAGGACTCCCATTTGTCTCCAGAAGCACTTAAAGGCCTGACAAGTTGCAGAGATGCCATTCTGCACACCACTGTTGTGCCTAGCTGTTATTTTCACTCTTACAGCCTTCCTGTTAGTTTTAAAGAGTCTGGCGGCCATTCTCCTCTGACCTCCCTCATTAACAAGGCGCTTTTGCCAACAGAATTACCTTTCACCACATGCTTCTGCAAACTCCATACACTGTATGTGAAAATTACTGGAGGGTGGTTCTTTCTGGCACCAAGAGAGAGGTAAGGAACATGTATTGATCACAGCGCGTTGCCACACCCACCAAACAACAAACCACCTCAAGGATGAGAACCTGAGTGCAGATATGTGGCAGGTGATACCTCAGTACCACACTAGTCCGAATGGACCAGTATGAGGTTTTTTCCAGGGGCAGGAGTGCCAATCCTGCCACCACCCCCCAAGTTATTCCCTGTAACACCAATCATCATACTAATTGTAAAATCACTTATATCAGACTTTCTGATTCTTGGCAACAGAGAAATTAAACCTATCAACCCTGTCTGTGTGCTGTATGGATTCAGTTCTGACCGCTACTCAGGTCTAACCTGACTCAGTGCAGGATTGTTGGGATCATTTCGGCTTTAGTATGTCTACTTTATATATACCGGGTCAGAGGTGACATCACATTAGAGGGCAATTTTGTTATCCAGCTATTTTTTATTTGTTAACTATTGCTGTTCCAGTTACAATATATAAAGTTACATTCATCTGTCCTTTTTTCCTGGCATTCTTTTACTACTTTTAATTAAGTCCAGTACTGTCCCATATTATGTAAGCTGAATTTGCAGGAATTATTAAAATTATGCACAATTCGCGAGATTCCGCCATGAATGTTAAGCCATTCACTGTGGAAAAATGAACCTCACCTCAGGGTCCACTGTGATGCCCCTGTCACTCTCCTGCACCCTGTCTTCTCAAAAACGTCCTAACTTTCCGGAAGGAATCACAGCACACATAAAAGAGCGACTATGAGATCTTCTCCAATAGACCAACAGATGTAAATACAGAGCATTTACTGAATCTCTTCTTAGTGATATGTGGGACTTTCTGCTAGCATTGCTTGTGACCTAAATGATTCTGAGTTTCTGGTAACTGAGTAATTTACTTTTCTTTAACTATGTTAGCAACTGTTCTTTTGGGAAACACATCGCTGAGCGGGGTTGGGAGTGAAGAGGTTCTCTACGAAAAAACTCTCAGAAGAAAAACTTTAAATTATGTGTTGAGATATGTTTATCGTATGTGTTTTTTTGTAAACCAAGCATTAGATATGTTAGAGATAGAGATAGTTATAATACATATGATATTGTTGAGGGAATTGCCCCCCCCCCCCCCCATTTCCCCCCTAAATTTACACCTACAGTATGAGTCCATGGTAGGATACACACTCACACACAGAAGCAGCGTGTGCAGTGTGTGGCTCAGTCCTAAAAGGTTTGAGGCCCGGCCTTGGCAGAATAGCCGCGGCTCTGGGCCCTTGAGCGAGGCTCTTATCCCCCAGCTCTATGAGATCAATGAAGTGTCATTATTATTGCAATCAAACTACATGGGCATGCTAGGGGCACTAATCAGCCGGAATGCCTCTTTGCATTCAAACCCCCAAACCCGGGAGGTGTGAGGCGATGGCATGCATCTTCATTACCGCCATGACGCTTCTGGAAGTGCTGCTCCAGTACACCTATCCACATCCCTTTAATATTGCCATCCACATTTCCAATAGCTTTCAGCTAAAGTCAATGGTCAGTTTCCTTTCCGATAACTAGTTTAATTTTATCTAGCATCGACATTTAGCTTCTCTTTGTCCTTTATTGTCTGTGGGTATTGTCTCTAGCTACAAGCTAAATAGGCAGCTGCCTTGGACCCCCGAATTACCGGCAGTGCGGAGTGATGTGAAGTGAAGCGATCACCAGTTTTCTTGATGGGGAGACTCCCAAACACAACTTTATTAGAGCCAAGGAAAACGTACAGTCGGCCCCATCTGTGGGGCCGCTCTGAAATGGATTTGTTCAGGGTATACCTCACCCTAAGGATTATTTTCCAAGAACAAAGAACATAATGCAGAGTCAGTAATGTTTCAGTAATTGGTTAAAGCACAATATTGGACATCAAGTTACTGACGTCAAAATAATCTCGTAGCTAGTTTAAAGCTTACATAAGGTTATAACAATATCAGAGTTCCTGTTGCATAAGAACCCTGCTTGTTCTAATTCAGATAAAGAGTCAGATGGTGCCGCTCGGCTGAGTCAGACACACTCCCCCCCTCCCTCAGCGAGTGAATTTCAAAAAAGGAAGGTCGCGAAATTCCCTAAGTGCACACAGATTTATTTCCCGCCCCTCTAACACCAGCGCACTTCTGTGTTTACGATTCGCCAGCTGTCAAAGACGGGGCTTATGCGTTAATTCGTGAAAGTGTGCTATTTTGTTTTGATACGGCTCTGCCGACTTTAAAGTTTCCTCCGCCGCAACTGCTCTCGGTGCGTCTTAAGACCAGGAAAATCTGCGTGGATCTGACAGCACGATCCTCCTACACTAGCGAGTGCCATAACTCACCGCGGCACAAACATGGCAGAAATATTTATAAAACGCTAAAACGAACAAAGAGGCGCAGCAGTCCCTCCCCTAGGTGCTGTTTTTCTGGGACACGCCATCAGCTTCACCTTTACAATGGAGCAGCAGGACCTGAAATGCTCGCTTGTAGCTTATTGCATGACCCTTGGCCATTTAGAGTCTAATCACACACATTTGTAGATCCGCAGAATGAGATGATGCCAAAGGAGACTAAAGAATGGCAAAGCTCCATCAGGTGACTCAACATTCTTCTAAATAATGTTCCACCAGACCTAGATAACTCAACATTCTTAAATGACATTACATCGCTAAGCTTGTAACATCATCAAAGGCTGACATACATACTATGTAATGCACTGTTCTGTGCAGACAGGCCTCACCTGAAATTTGGGATATGAGCTTGTGTTGCCAAAGTATCTGAGTATCTACTTGGAAATGGACATCCTTCTTACTGAAGACGTCTCTGGATCAGTTCAGCCTGAATGAGTGTTTGGAGGGGATTTTGAGGAGCTGCCCTAAAAAGACAGCCACAGCGTTTGACACCACCCCCCGCCCTTGAAGAACCGGGAGTTGTCCCAGGGGCAGATCACACTGGAAAATGACCTCGGAGTGCTTCCGATCCTGGGATGGAACAGAAGTAGAGGGAGTGACTGGCAGACTGTACTGTAGGACCATGAAGTGAAGCAGCCTTCTGGTGTTGAAATGCAGCTGGAGTCTATGGATGTAGTGACAGACTATCATGACTACATGCTTAATCTGAGCTTCTTCTCTTATACGTCCATGTTGATGCTGCAATCCTTTTTTGTTTGCTGTCCATGGTACTTTTTAGCTGCACCAGGTGCAGAGTGTGAAACACAAGAGGAAGTGGAATTTTCATTTGGGGGTGTGTGTGGGGGAGCAAGCCCCTCTACACCCCTGTGCCTAATATATAATAGTAATCAAAGTGGGTTAGAAGGAAAGACCAGGAGTAAAGGCAACAGGCTGCTTCATTACATTGGAAAGCAAACCTTTCACCTCTACATGTATGATGTTATGTTAACCTGTCATGCTTTAAGGTGCCCAAACAGATCTGCCTGGGTTCTTCTCCTGAAAATCCAACTGCCCATGGATCTGTTCACTATATAGAGCAATTACTTATCCTTAAAGGAAAACAGCACCTACTCAGACAACACCTTGTGAGATTGGAGTGGCTACGGTTTGCTTTTCCTTCCACTCTCTCTCCCTCACGCTCTCTCTCTCACGCTCTCTCTCTCACACTCTCTCTCTCACGCACACACACACACCTGTGCTCATATCTTTGTGGGCACCGTCCATTCAGTTCTATGGACAAAACCCAAATTCCAACAAGTCGACCTTAACCCCTACCCAGCCTTAACCTCTAACAAAATATGAGACTTCTGGCATTTTTAGTTTTTTGATTGCAGTCACAGATTTTCATAAATTTGAATTTCCCTACAACATCAAAAGAACAGGTTTTAATCACATTGTGGGGACACGTATATCCATCCCTCCCCCCTCCCCCCCCACACACACACAACCACGTTACAGGCTTATTCGTTCTCCAAACGTATTAAACCACATTTAGGAAACACACTAATCCACTCAAAGATTTGTCATAGTCAAATCATAAGATAACTTGTTAAGAAACCAAAAATAATTATTGTGGTTACAGTTTATTTTATGCTTTGGTTTCAGATAAACCTATTATTAAAGTTTTTACATTTATTTGCGTAAGTTTCCATTTATGAAGAACTGACAAGACTCACTAAAAACAAATAAGCAATTAAAATGATAGGTGTCAGTTTTATTACTTACACGGACACGTCAGAGTTGTTAACCAGGAATGAATGAACAATATCTATACATACACAAAAATCTCACATATTATTTTGTTAAGTATTTATGAATTAAATAGGACTGCATATTTTTTTAAAATAAGACATTTTGTCCCATTTTATTTTCTGTTATTGAAACAAATTGTAGTTAAAATCATCTGAATAATAATTTCCTTTACCTCAAGAAAATTAAGTAGGGTTAGAGAGATGAATGTCAGAATACACAGATGTCCTGGCCTAGAACTGGGAAACTCTACAGGAAGCCATGCTGCATACATTTTGAAAAGAGCAAAAAGCTTGTTTCCTCCTGGATTATTATTATTATTTTAAATTTATTTTTCTAGTCCAATTCCTTCAAAGAATGTTAATCTTGTCTATAATGTGATTTTTATACCTTTCAGAAGCTTCTGTCCCCATTAGTCAGTTATTTGATATAGTGTTAAATGTGTCATTAATTGTGCATGATTGCAGCCTTTAGCCTTTTTCAATATTTGCTAATTGAATTACACAATTTTTCCAATTAATCTGACGCTTATTATTTAGTGAGCTGATACTGGATGTGAAGAATTTCGTTCAGGAGGGAAACACAGAGCCTCACTGGGCAGTACTGTCATCTCACACCTCCAAGGCTGGGCTGCTCAATGCTGCCCTACTGCATGTGTGTGTGTGTTTGTGTGTGCGCGTGTGCGTGTGTGTGTGTGTGCACGTGCGAGTTCTCTGCTGTTGGGTTTCCTCCCTCCACCCACCCAAAGACATGCAGTCGGGTGAATCAGTATCTCCGTATTGTCCAAAGAGTGTGTGTGTGCTGGATGGACCAGCATCCTCTCCAGGGTGTCCCCCAGCCCTGTGCCCTGCGATGGACTGACCTCCCATCCTCCCAGTCTTCTGCCTTGTCTGCTGTGATGAACAGACATCCTAGTGGGAAGGTAGATGGACTGAACTTCCACCTGAATGCTGCCTTGCATCACAAATTGCTACATAATATTCACAAAAGAGCCTGGCAGAGAGACAGGCATCCCACAATGCCTCAGAGTGACCAGCTGCTACTTCCTGCTAGCACAGTTTCAGAGGCAGTGTTGTGAGTGTGCATACCTTTGTTACTAAGCTATCACATAGCAATGAAAATCACAAATGATTGTCCCGGAAAATCTGCAGATTTTACGCATCCACTGTTTGGTGAATTTAATGAATAACCAAAAAAAAAAAAATCACACGATAAGACTTTCTGGGGATACGTATTATATGTATATCTATACACACTCATTTTGTGTCAGTTATGGTTTTATATAACCTTTACCCAGGCTACATTTAATGTAAAATTAAACCGAAAAAATACTTCCATACAGAGTCATCTCTATCATACAACCGGGATCCAGCAGGAGGCAGCACAACAGTATGGTGCTAGGTTTGCATAATCTACCATGTTACCATGGCAATTGATCATCAGCCTCCAGTCTACAGATGCCTCAGTAATTAAAATCCAACTGTCCCTGAGTGGACTAATTAGTTACGGTTTAAACACTCAGCAGAGATGGTTTCAGGGCAAGACTGGGAAGTATGATGGCATCTCAGTGAATAGCAGTGGTATGTCACACCTTCAGGGTTTAGGGTTCGAATCCTGCCTCTGCTCTGTCTGTGTGGAATCAGCATGTTCTCTCTGTGTCGCTCAGGCCACCTCTGGGTACTTTAATTTCCTTCTACAGTCCAGAGACATACAGGCAGGCTTACTAGCGTCTCTAAACTGGCCTATAGCATGTGTGTATCTGCCCTTGCATAGACTGCCTTCTCATCCAGGGCAAAGGACTGTGATAAGCTCCAAGTTCCCCTGTGACTCTGTTAATTAAGAGGTCGAAAAATGGGCAGCTGGGGAAGTACGACATGGGATTTAGGGCAGCATGGGATGGGACTTGCTATTTGCAGAGGTGGACATTTCAGGTCCAGAAAGTAAAAATCCAAACCAGGATTTTGTTTCAACCATGTTTGAAAAACCAATAAAGAGTCACAGTCACAGAGTACACAACTAGTTGGTTGAAATAAAATCCTGGTTTGGAGTTTTACTTTCTGGACCTGAAATGTCCACCTCTGGCTATTTGTTATGAGTGATTTTTGATTTTTGAAAGGTGTTGGGTCTTTATTTCTGCCAAAATCATTTAGTCTGTTTAACCACTGCCGAATATCCCCTGTCCCCCCGAGACTCAGTACTGGAACTGCTAGGAAGATCGATGGACAGACAAACGACTTATATCTCTAGTTTCCTTGAGGCTTGGCCCACACTTAAAACCTTGTCAAATTTTGTGGTGAATGAGGGCTGTTGGCGCCACCTATAGGGCAGTGTTGTTTTTTTCTACCTTAAATTGATTAGCGGCAGGTCTTGGGTTTTTTATTTATTTTTCGTATGGATGCGGGCTCAGATCATTCAGCTATACTATTTTGCATGATGAACCTGCTCCTTCCCAAACACTTTAGGACAATCTGATCTTCATCCTGTCTATGTTTTGGTGCAGTGAGACTGTACAGAGTTCTAGGTGGTTGTTTTGGGAATGTATGGTTTGGCCCATCTCTTGTCCTGCTCTGCTAGTTGATTAATGCAGTTGTCAGTGTTGAGTCCTCTGTCCAGCTGACTAATGTGAGTATGTCTCAAAAGTCACTTAAGGGAGGTCACAGTATGGAATATATGAGGCACAATCATGGGCGCTCGCAGGCCATGGACATTTATGTTTTCTTCTTTAATTTTGGGTTTTTATACAGTGCCTGAACACTGTTTCATGAGGCTCAATGGGACTTAATTTCCAGTGGTTTATTATTATTTATAGTTTTTGTTGCCACTTTCATTCATTGTAAATTTTAAAATGCATTTCATTTGTATATTCATATGTATATTTCATACACTATTGCAAAAAAATGTCCAAGAAAGAATACTGAAGATTCTTTAAGGTGACTATTTATTTATTGAAATAATTGGTAGAAAAAAAAAACAAATTGCTATAAAATGCACCAACCAATACAGTGACATAACAAAGGCTACAGTAAATCAGTGGGGCCAACATTATCATTATTTTTACTCTTAATTCTTGTTATTACAAACATACAGGGGTTGGACAATGAAACTGAAACACCTAATTATAGACCACAATAAGGTTTTAGCATGGTGTAGGGGCTCCTTTTGCAGTCAATGCATCATCAATTTGTCTTGTGAATGACAGCTACAAGCCCTGCACAGTGACCAGAGGCATTTTTGAGTCATTCCTCTTGCAGAACAGTGGCTAGTTCACTATGTGATGCTGGTGGAGGAAAACATTTCCTGATTTGCTCCTACAAAATGCCCCAAAGTGGCTCAATAATATTCAGATCTAGTGACAATGTGAGATTTTCAACTACACTTTCATGTTCATCAAATCACTCTGTTGCATCATCATCCTGATACACGACACCACCTTCAGGGTACAATGTCTGAAACCTGGGTGAACATGGTCTTGCAGGATGGCTTGGTAGTCCTTGGCAGCAATGCACCCATCAGAATAAGTAGTGGGCCTGGGGAATGCCAAGATATCGGAGCCCAAACCATCACTGATCCGCCCCATGCTGCACTCTGGGTACGCAGCAGTCTGGGTGGTAAGCCTCTTTAGGGCCTCACCACACCGCAACAGTGAAGGTGGACTCATCAGAGAACAACAGATGTTTCACCGACGTTTGACATTGGTACGAGTGACCAAAGGTCAGGCTGCTAGAGCCAAACCATGAATATTGACCCTATAGAGCTCCTAACGAAAATTTTTCGTGGAAAAAGGAGAATATAGGTACACATTTAATTCTACAGTGAGTTGGGCAGCTGCAGTTTTATGTTTTTAGGGTTCAGTCCAGGTTAGTACCCAGGCATCCCTTTCAGACAGCTTCCTCTTACATCCACAGTTACTCCTATTGGATGTGGTCCATCCTTCTTGGTGGTATGCCGACATCACCCTGGATACCGTGGCTCTCCATACACTTCAAAGACTTGCTGTCCTGGTCACACATGCAACAGCAAAACGCACACCAACAAGCTTCCTCTTTTGAACTGGGATGTCTCCCATTATGTTGTGTGGATTACAATATTTTATGTGCAGTTATGCTATTGCTCTGCTAATTCAACCTTCACACTCGCTCTTGTGGATGTAATATGCAATTGGTGAAGACTGGCCACCAGGCTGCGCATATAGTCATGAAACCTCAGACACTATTGGCCAGTGATTCAGTTTCATTGTCCAACTGCTGTAACTGTCAAACCAGATACATTTATATACAAAACTTATGCTGATCCAAACTATCAGGTTACTTTTCTTCTCCTTGTTTGAGAGGGTAGAATATCACCACTAAATGAAAGTTACACCAAATAGAATGTTTTGGTTGGGGAAAAATTTGTTGAGTAATTATTAGCAACATCAGTCTAAAATAGGTTAATTGGTAACATTCACAGTATGTTTTATAAACATTAAAATCATTTCTATCAAAATACTTGTTCTTTTTTAACATAATCAGATCGAAACCAAGTTTATCAGTAATAAACATTATTCACAGCAAATAATATTGTTATAATCATTATCCTTCACAAAGAGCACTGGATCTATGGATTCTTAAGGTTACACCAAAATCACCCTTGGAAAGTGTGGATTTCAAGGCAGATCTGGACTTGAGACCAAATATCGGTCAGTTTACTCTGAAGACTTCTTAACACTATAAATCAGAGTCAAACACAGATTTGTGTTAATTCTCTGAATGAGTGAAAGCAGAACGAAATACAATAAAAGCAGAAGTAATTACAACAGATGTGTTAATTTTTACTTAGTTTATCAAAAGCTTTAGTCCTTTTTATCATTAATACCGCACATGAAGCCCTGAGGCAGTTCCTTCTCTTGTGTGTTTTTATGTATGTCAGAGGACTGTGGTCACACTGATTACCATAATAAGCTAAAAATGCTATTAAAAACATCACAGTGGCATGTTTAATAGTGACTGCTTATTTGAGTTTACTACAAATAAATTAATTTGGTATTTTAGGATTGATTTCAGCAGTTAACCAATAATCATTACATAGTCTTTTATTACCACATAGTAGGTGGTATAATGCTCAAAATCCTGGGAAAAAGGTCCTACTGTTTTACTCCTGAGAAGAGAACTTTATCTAATAGATGCAGCAAATATCACCAAATCGCTGTGGAGGCATAATAATTTACGCAAGGGACTGTTTTTACTTTTTCTAAATCTACAGATTATGCCCAGCAGATCCAATTTGCATTTGCAGCAAATAATTTCTCCCCAGGTCCATAATGGTTGGATCTGGAAGGTCCTTTGAAGTTTTTGGAGCTGCAGTGTTAAATTTAGGGCCAGTGTGATTTAACAGTGTTACCACTTGTAAAACTTGTTGCTGTATACCTTGATCCCAAGATTCATATTCAAAATCATATGTCGTGTAAAAATCACTAGGCAACAGGTTAGGTACGTTAAAAACACAGTCGTGTTTATGAAGACTGAGGCTAATGCAGGTCAAAACAAAATAATGGAAAAATTCTATTCACTATCCAACTGCCAACACAGGGACACAATGTACTAGGCAAACACCCTGGAAGGGATGTTAGCCCATGGTAGGTCGCACTAGCACAGTGATTAGTCTAACTGAGAGTCCTACATCTGTGAGAGGAATCTGGAGTACCTGAAGAACATGGAAAGAACATGCTAACATGCTAATACCATGCTAATACCACACAAAGAGCAGGGCTGGGAGCCTGGAGGAGACAGGCTGCTCCTCGCTGAGTCACTCAACATAAGGGCAAAAAAAAAAATTCAATTATAATGGGTGAAAAAAGGAAGGGGATGATCCTGTGACATTCACAGCTTGCATACCCTTTGGTTTCATAGCCTCAAATTGAAAAATCAAATGAGGAAAAAATACATTTCTATATCGAATTATGTCCATCACAAATTTTAAATCAACTTCATTTGGCAAATTTCCTTACCTACCTTGACACGATTAATACCCCCCCAAAAAAATGATATTGTGAGACATGTTAAATACTTAATTTTATGAGTACCTGCATTTATGGAAATGAATAGACGTATAACATACTGCTAAAAAATCTGCGATAAAAAACCTTGCTTCCACCCACTAGACTGCAACCCAGTCCTCCAGTGGAAGAGAAGTTACAGAAGGGCTGGGGAGCAGTGCATTATTTTTTAAGTGATTAGGGGTCACTGTAAACATAGCACACAACAACGAAATCTGTCTTCTGCGTTTAACCCATATGTGACTTTCGTGACATAGCAGAGGGCAGCTAATTCAGCACCCGGGGAGCAGTGCTTGGGGACGGTACCTTGGTCAGGGTACCTCAGTGGTGATTGGCTGGTGGGGGATTCGATCTTGCAATCTTTCGATTACAAGTGCGCTTCCCTAAACATCAAGCCACCACTACCCACACGGCTGTCAATGTCTTAGGCCTTAGGAAAGGAGAATGTGTATGTGTGTGTCATGTGCTGACCCTGAGAGTGGGGGCTGAAGCCTGCCTGTCAGTGAAGATAATCAGAGCCTTCTTTGCTGAAAGAATGGGACACAGTACATTCACAGGTTGGTAATGGGAAAGCAGTCAGAAATATCAAATGGAGACAAATGAGCTACATCTACTAGATTTACTGTATATTTGCCATATTTAGCTATTTTGAGGTCCATAAGGCCTAATGAATGTGTTATAATGAATTAAGCTAATGGACCATATGTACATCTAGAGATGGGTAATCTGATTTGCTTGATTGCATGGTATTGGGGTATTGATTCAATGGAAATATATGACACACACATGCACATTCTTCTTACCTAAGGCCTAAGTCATTGACAGCAATCCTACTATGCACCACTCCCTGGCCATACTGGAACATCCACACTCCTACTACCCACCCTGTCCAGAGCCATAAGGTATAACGTCCGCCATCGCCACTCCACCTGTCCAGGGGATCTGGCATTGCTGGATCCTCATCACTGCTCATTTTCTTTTGGTCACTCCATTCAAACTGACACTCAGCATACCTCCCCATGCAGCCTCTCCTTTCTGTACACCTCCTCTTTACCTCCAATCATTCCATCCTTCATTCCTCCATCAGGGAGCTGCCACAATTGCCTTAACAATATTGACAGAATGAGGACTTTTATTACCGCCACTTTCGCTCCCCTGCTTAACAAACCTGTATGGCCATCTAGGCCTGACTCTGCAGATCACTGTCAGCTGCAGTCCCTGCATCATCTGCAAGTTCTTATTTCATTTTTCTGCTTGCATTGTCTCATGACAACCCCTAGACTGTCACCATATATCACAGTCCCATTTCAAATTAGGCCCGTGTTCTTAGACAGCTAAACCCTTATTACTCAACCACAGATATTCACCCATACCTCTCTGCTCAACTGCTAAAGATCTTGTTTAGCATAATTAGATTATGTCATGGTGATCATTCCTTTTTGAAACGATGATCTTCAGAGGGCGTTTAAATTCCACGCCAAAAAAGACTTTACTGCCAAAACCCTGTGTCTGGCAGTTCATGCCAAAGGATTTTTCACGTACTATTTATTGGTTCGTGTCTGTAGTTTCCAGTCAGAGGAAGATCCACCAAAGTGATCCGAGACCTAAATGAAGGCCAAGGTATGCAAGTGGTTAATACCAGTATGTTGTGAGTATAAGCATAGACATCAACTGTAATAGGCTGCTACTGCATTGTTCCTGCATTGTTCCCTGCCATCAATAACACATGAGAATGAAATGTTACACTCTCTCTGGCAATGACTAAAAAAAACAGTCAGAGTGTTGTTGTGCAGGATGAATACAGATTTTGGTAGCACCAAGTACACTGGAATGAGCAAACTATGGGGTGAATTCGGAAAAGATACCCTACATAATTTCCCTCTAACACTCACAGATTTCCCAACAAATGCTTCGGAATGTTGAGCAGTAAACTATAAACAGTGTTTTTATAAAAAGTATTTTATAGTTTATAGTTTTTTTTTTATAGTTTTTCTGTGGCCATTGTGTTATGGAACTAAAACACTCATTCTGAGATGTAGCATTGAAATCTGTTTCAGCACATTGTTTTGTTCTTTAAGAAATACTCTTGAAAGAATACCGATGAAACTTACTTGAAACATATTTGTAAGACATTTGGAGAAGAAAGTATTAAAAAGTAATAAAATTTGTGAAAAACTATGGATTTCTTTGCCACCAAAGCGGCATCTTCAGTCTCACTGCGGAGATTATTGGGAGAAACAGCATCCATTATCAAGGATACACGCCTACTAGATTTATAATGCTGGATATTATGACAGTGGCACAGCAGGAGCATGCTAAGTCCATAGCCCAGAAATCGATGGTTCAACACCACCCTCTGCTAATGTGCTGTGGATCACCCTTCATAGGGAAGCTGTGTGGCTTAGTGCTTTAGGCTTCTGTGCCTTGTGATCAGGAGGTTGCGGGTTCAAATCCCACAGTTGAAAGACCAGCTTCACAGCAAGGCCCTTAATCTCAATTGCTCCAGGGACCATCTGGCCCTGCTTCCTCAATTCCACATTGCCTTGAATAAAAGCATCTTTGGTTAAGGGGGGAGGGGTGCTGAATATGCTTTAGGTACAGCAGAACTCCCTGGGAGGGCTGAATCACCCCCATCGCATTCCTGACCTGGATTATGCAAAGACTGAGTGGTACCATAAGGTTTTCCTGCGTTTAAATACAGTGAAATACCCAGAAAGTCATAAAGTGTGATAGACGCCTGCCAGAAATAACAGCTTCAGCCGAGTGTGCTTTTCCTCCCTAATGATTCCTGCACAGTCCCCAGACCAATTCCAATATTACAGCAAGAGCAAAGCCGATTTTCTGAATAAAATGTGGAATGGAACACACCGGTTTCTATGACGAGCAACAACGAACATACACTAGTGAAACACAACAAAGAGAAGACACGAGAGAAACCAGCGATATTCTGTACTCCATTTTTCAGAACACTTTCTGTTTGACTATGATGTAATCTAGCGGTCAGGGATGTTTCTGCCATACTATGGAAATGCATGCTGCAAGATCAGGCAGACACGAGGGGGAGAGGGCCTATCTCAAGCAGTGGCAATGTAAAAAGTGAATTATTAATTTCTCAGCAGAGAAGCCATTTGAGTGCAGTGCTCAGACATTAATAGTCAATGCAACTTTCTTGCGCCTGAATAGAACCAAGAGCGGTCTTATAAGTGAAGACATGCCAGCGGATAGAGCAACATTTGGAGGCCCCCAAGAACACGACGCACAGGGGGCGGCATGCAGAGCAGAACGAATTGGACGGAAATGGTTTATCTTAGTATTATTTAACTACCTTGGAAATGCTGTCACCCAATCTACCAATTTATATAGGTGAATGAGAACGAGACCCATAGCAAGACATCACAGCAAACAAAAATAGTGCGTTCGTGAATGCAATCCGTGCGAAAGATTCATCATATTAACAGTGTCATACCCTTAATATTACTGACTTCAGACATTATTCAAATAAATATATTAGGGACAAATCCAAGCTTCACTTTGTCAACAGAGGCTTTTTGTGAAATGGTTTGGGTCAGTCACTGCCATAGTAATGGTCATATATCTTGGATAGTGGGAGACAAATTTGTTCCCATCCGTGGATGATTCCTTTTTAAGTAGAGTACCACAGCATGCACTGGAGTCATTACTGTAATGCTTATGCAGAAAGGTCAGTGACACACTCAACAGTGCAACAAGGGGCCGCAATATATTGCTCTCAAATCCAGATGAGTAACCACAATTCGTATTGTCCTCGTATCTTTTTCTGAATAATTGTGATCAATAAAGTTAATCATTCAATACCACCCCCCCCCATATATTCCCATTCCCATGGCCTGAGCTATCTAACTGACATTCAGAATAAAATCAAGTCAATGATAGCAATTTGATGGAGTTTAACAGCTGCTTAAGAAACTGAGAAAACGTGCAAATCAACGGACGGTTCCTCTGAACTCCTTAAAATGAGTCAATAAGTGGGCTGCTATGAAAGATCTGGCATTTGATGCGATGACAAAATACACAGAGAGGATGTTTTATTTGTGACTTCACGCGGCAAGCACTACCTAGCCCTGCATTGCCTGCGTGGGATGATAACTAGTCATGCGACGCGGTGTTTCCATGGAAACTGCCAGGATGGGAGGCGAGTGTAAGACAGAGGATATGAAAGAAGTTTTCGTTATTTCACCGCCTGGAATGCAGAACCCATGTGGCAGAATGCGTTTGTGGCTGCCACGTTTGGTTGTGTATGGCCAACTGTCCTCCATTTATCTCCGGCACATTCCATTCTTGCGTAACTGCCCCGATAAAAGCTGTGGCCACAGGCACCTGTCGATCAGAGTAAACAGTCCTAGAGGAATGAGTTAGACAGAATGCTTTAGTTTCAACTTTACATACCCTGACCTCTGCTCTGAAGTATGGCTGAAGTCAAAGGCAGCTGGTGCTCTTGGCAGTAATTTACAGAAGCTCTCAGTAATCATGCTTTCAATTAGTTATGCCTGCAGGGTTATGTTTTTACAGTCCTACTGAGGTAGCAGGACTTTGGGACCAGACAAACACCAAATTATAAATGTTAAGTGCCAAATGAGAGAGACTCATCCATAGCAGCTGCGCTCATAATTTATCCAGATATCTGTAATGGTGCCAGGGCTCCATCTACTGAACAAAGTCAGGACAAAGCTCTGCAGGTCCATGTGGACCCCATGTCTTTATGAGGAGCACTGTGTGCGATCCTTATTGTGACTTGGTATTGAGTCTGATAGCCTGGGCATCTACTCTGCAAAGGTGAGATTTTTGCTGGTTAATGAATATTACATGATATATCATAATATGCTAAACTGGGGAGACAAATTCTATAAGACAAATGGCCCCACTGAGTGCCACAGGTCATCCTAATAACCGAGCATTGCGCTGTCCAGCTGTTGCCTGGAAGGCATGATATTCCTCTTTCCATTTTAGCATTTACCTGGAAAATTCTCTCACTGATCAACCTCACTGATTTTTAAATGGAAACATGCCCTTTACAATACATACGCACGCATGCATGCATGGTGTTCCCAATCATGGTGTCCTATGGTGCCTGGGACAGCCTCCAGTTCCCCCCCCCCACCCCCCGCCATGACCCCAGCTAGGATAAGTGGTTAGAAGGAGGACAGATGGATCTGCATGAGTGCAGGAATGATTTTATAGCACAATAAGGCTCCGGAAAGCACAGCCTGTTATGGATATAGTCACAGGTAAAGAGGCAGCTGATGTTCTGACAAAGTGAGGTACTGTACCAGCTCAGGAGCAGCGACGCTAGCAAGCTTGTCAGCCCGCGCCTCTTCTGGCTTTACTCCGCTCATTAATAGCGTGCTCATTACAGCAGCCTGAGCCATGCCATAGACAGGCCACCTTCAGGTACCCGCTCACAATGACTGACCCCTGTGAAAACCACAGTGCAGGTTACGCTGTCATCGGAGTGCCATGGGATACCAGGCAAACTACAATTAACTCTAATTCAGTCCTGTCAGGCTAGCAGGTTAATAAACTAGACAAACGGTAGCTCTTTTTTATTGGTTAATCCTTTTTAAATGAGTTACATAACAAAAAAAGTGCATCCAGATAGAGATATTTGTTTCACTCTGCTTTTATGGTAAAAGAGACAGAACCTTGGCCCTACATGGTGGTGCAGTGGTCAGTACTATTGCCTCACACCTCTGGGTACCGGGTTTGAGTTTCTGTCCTGGTTCCATGTGTGTGCAGTTTGATTGTTCCCCCTGTGGGGTTTTCCCCCCACAGTCCAAAAATACATGGCGTTGCCAGATTACCCAAAGGTGTGACTGTGTGAGTGACTGATGGGTTGGTGCCCCATCCTAGGTTGTTCCCCGCCTTGCGATCACAGTCTCCAAGATAGGCTCCGGACCCCCCCACAGCCCTATGTAGGATGAATGGTCACAGAAAATGGATGGATAAGATTATTATTATTGTCGGCATGGGTGGACATTCAGAATTTCTTCTCCACCAAAGAATAAGGAGAACAGCAGATGGACGCCCATCCTTCAGCTTCACAGATTCCTTCCGAAAAGAACATCCACTGGAGTCTCCTGCTTTTATATTTAGCTGAAAGATTCATTGTAACACGGCTTACTGACAATTTGTTTTATTAAGTAGAATTTTCAAATTTCGGATTTGCGGTTTTGGATATCGCCATGCATCACTGATCATTTAAAAGTCTTTACATTTCATTCAGACTAAATATGTGTAAGCGGCGTGTATCTGACAAATTTTGTTCCTGACTATAATTATGCACTCCCAGAAACACCGACCAGCATAAGCAGCATTGTAGTCTGACCTCTACCAACTAAAACCTATAGACAAAGTTTTTGCAGTATCTCTGCAAAATTTTAAGGAAGAATTCAGATAAGAGTAATATCTAATATCAACAGCAATGAGCAACTGAAAAATTCTGTTTTTTTTGTCCTGAGGTGAAAAGACGGGAAATTCAGAGGGATTAAACATAAAATTAACAGCAAGTTCAGTTGCACAAAGCTCAATACATCAAAAGAAAAAAATCTGAAAAGAAAAATTAATAATTTATAGCACATTAGGCAAGATTTTTATGAATGGGTCTAAGACACACTAGTTGTTGTACTACAGTACATGGATCTCACTAATAGCCGGCAGGTATTAACATCAGGGTCCTGACAATATTATAAGTTAAACAGACAAACATAACATCCATCCATCATACCGCTGGTTCAGTAAGAGACACCAAAGTATGGAGGTGTATTTATGTATGTACAAAAGGCAGCTTATACCAATGTGCAGAAATGACACTTAGACCCAAATTAAAATTAAACTGCAAGCTGAAGAGCAGCTGGGTTTACAGCAGCTCATCATGCTTAGTCACCTGAGGACCACACAGGGGCACCTGAAGAGAGAGCATCTCCCCTAGCCTGCCAGAGCACATGTGCTCATTTGCGACATCCCACCCTGCTGCCTGGACCAGGCATTGCTTCCCATTGTCATCGTTTCGATTCGCTGCTGGCTTTTGCACATTAATATGCACGTTGTCATTGCTCCCCCAGGGTCATAAAGAGAGCCTTCTGAAAAGGAGGTCCTACAAGCAGTAAAGGTATCATCCCAGAGAGAGCAGAGTGATAAGTTGTATGCTCCACTGCACTGCTGGATGGAAAAATATCCAGGTTATTAAACCTCATATGGTAATAGAGGTGTCTGAAAAAGTTGGTGGGATTCCCTCCAAATGCTAAAATAAAGGAATACAATACTACAGTTTAATGGGTTTAATATCACAAATAAATGCTATTGATATCGTTTCACAAACAAAAGATTATTGAAGGACAGTCATTTAAATACAAACACACAGGCAATAGAATCTATGAAGATCATACATATAATCTTTGAAACGTGAGACAAAGAGACTGAAAATCATACCATATGAGACATTGAACAGGATTTGTGGATAACCAAATTATTGCAACCAACCTTCTTCTTAAGCTAGAGAAAAACACCAATCATAAGTATTTTAAAAAATTACTTCAAAAAGGTGTCATTGTAATAAAATTGCCCCCAGAATGTGTTGACTTGCATGCATCCAAAGTGGCAATCAAAAAAAATTAAGAATATTAAAGTTCGACAGAAACAATGACTATTGGCTGAGCTATGTCATTATATATCAAAAAATGCTGGTAATGTCATTATCATCAAAATCCATGAAACTTGCAAAGTTTCTCTTGGCCATTAGATCAGGATGATGGAGTAAGGTGTTTATGCTTCAACTAGGAGACTAGCAGGAAATCAACAAGCATAAGGTTTACAAATTTTACCGCTGTAAACCTGACCAAATTTAACTATGCGCACAATATGGTAAAACAGGATGGTCTTTAAGCTCCTGCACGTGGGCCTGCACATTTATTGCTGAAACTAGATGCTGTCAGCATAACAACAATGCATTCCCCCATTACTCACTCCCCCCTTCTAATACCTACTCCTCCAACACCCCCAACCTCCCAACCTCTCTTCCTAGAGGGTGCCACTTAGGTGCCATCTAATTTATCATACCACATACCATCCATATGTTATATGACAGTATTTTTGTTAAAAGCAATGCTATTCTGTTTTCTTGAAGGGGGGGGGGGGGCAGCATCTAGCATTGCTGCTGCAGTTTCGGGGTGATTTGTCTCATTGGATATGAGGTGTACATTTTCAGTTGTACATTTTCATCCTTTTAATGTTTTTGTGAAGCAGTAATAAGATACATCAAGGTCAAGCAGAGCAAACAGAAACCAAATAGAGTTCTCCTGTCCACAAGGTCAAGCATCTTCTGCTGTCACCATTGCCTCTGCTACCACTATGTAGCATTGCTTCAATTTTGGTGCGATTTTTCTCAAAATTTCAAAAGGTTCAGATCTTTACCCATACAATTTGTCTGCAAGGGTTGAAAAAGATCAGCCCAATGATTTTCGGCACTAACAAAATGTCTGTGGCAGCAGACTAGCCCCAAAACTATATGCTTTCCCCATCAGGGGAATATAATTAATAAAAAATAGATGAATCAGTGGGTATCACTATGATTTGGTGCTACGGTAACAATATTTCTGGAAAAATAAGGCTTTAGGCACCAGTTTTCCAAAAACTACTCAGTCTGATGTAATAAAAACGCTGTATGCAGTACTGAATAAATCCCTTCAAATAAAAATTTAAATCGAATAAAAATGATTTTATTAAAAAAAAAAGAGGGATGCTTAGGGTCAGAGCGCAAGGTTTTGCAATGTATCCGGCACCATTAGAGCAGTGTTTGGGGTTATCGATCACAGCCAAGACCCTGATGGAGATATGAATATTCTGCTGGCCACAGGATTCGAAGGAGCAACATGGTGCTCAAGGGCATAGGTTTGCTCAACATTGACACGGAGCAAATCAGCCCCGTCCCCCCAAAACACATGGTACTAGTAGGGACGTGTTCTTACCACCAGTACCCAAATCTATACCCCTGATGGGCACCGTCCTAACCAGCAGAGCCACACACTGCCCCAAATGACTAAAAGATGCATGAAGAACAGTCAAATGTTGACCAAAACCACCAGCTTTGTGTAACTATGATTAAAGTCGTCATTATTAGGTTAATGTTCACTTTTAACATTACATTTTGCCTGCTTTATCACGTTTCCTTATAACTATATAAATCCAACCTGCTCTTTCCAGTTTATTACAGGCTCAGTTCTCTAGCCTGTGCCAATATACTCAGCAAAAGGCACAGCGTAAAGTATCCAACTGTGAGCCTGTCCTGCACTTCATCTCCTACACTCTAATTTTTAACACTGGTGAGCTCAGCACAATGCTTTGTAAAATTTCTGAGGAATCGGGCAGAAATCTATGCAGAAGAATTTAAGGAAATACACTCAGTGACAAAAAAAATGTAAGCTCCCAGAAGTTATGGTCTGATTTGGATGTAATTTTGCACATGTGCAGACCAGCGATGGGCATTTAAATGATTTGATTTGCAAGTAGCTGGCATGTCTAGTCACCAGACACAGAGGATGCCTCGTAGGCGTATTAGACAGCATTACCAGCACTTGACGGAGATTGATAGGGGTTGCATTGTGGGTTTGCATAAGGCCAGGTGGTCTAATCGTGCAATTGCACGGCATGTGGGGCATGCAGATGTTGGAACCAATTGGCACATGAGGGCAGCCACACACTTTGTGAAGGTCACCCAAGACAGACCACACCAAGAGATCGTCATATTGTGCACCAAGCATTACAGAACCCCATGACATCTCTGCCTGCCTTGTGGACTCAGGTATTGGACTCTCTAGAACAACCTGTATCATCCTGCACTGTGTCTCAATGACTGGCTTCAGCCGTCATTTTCCACTGTTCCATGCGTAGGTTGCTGCTAACACCAGCACAGAGACAGCTGTGGAAGCAAGGACTGATGATGAGTGGCGTCGTACCATGTTCAGCGATGAATCTTGGTTCTGCATTACCACAGGTGACTGTCATGCTCGCATACAGTATGGCGGCGTCAAGGGGAAAGGACCGATCCTGCCAATGTTGTAGAGAGTCACGCCAGCGTTACTCCTGGCATCATGGTGTGGGGAGCCATAGGTTATGACTCCTGGTCATCTCTGGTAGTGATTTGGGGGACCCTGACAGCAAAGTTTTACGTCAGTGACATTCTGCGTCCCTCCTGAGACAGTACCCTGGTACAGTCTTTCAACAAGACAATGCCAGTCCACACATGACAGGTGTGTATGGGCTGCCTGTGTCATGTAGAGGTCCTCCTGTGGCCAACGAGGTCCCCTAATCTTTCCCCGATCGATTGCGTGGGATCAACTCGGACGTCGACTCAGACCCAGTGCCAATCTGCAGGATCTTGAGGGCCAGTTACAACAGCTGTGGGCCGCAAGAGAGGATACAACGGCTGTACGACTCCCTTCTGCGGCGTATCGCCTCATGTGTCCAGGCTGGGTGGGGGGAGGTGCCGCACGCTACTGACCTGGGATCAGCAGTGTGCCCATACTGCCAACTGTGTTGTCCATTTGATCTGATATTATAATCATTGAGATACAGTCACATGACCTTTTACCACGTGCAGATTCACTTAATTTCCACCACACAGTCTGGGTGCTTTTTGTCACTGAGTATAGTAAAGAAGTTTTGGCACCTCATTACACATTCAGTGGCCAATTCGTCCCTCTTACCACCTCTGTAAATGGAGCAACTGCCAATTAGACGAAAGTGTTGCAATACGCAGCTCAAGCCGTTTGTAACTGAATGCAAATCTGCAGAAACAGGAGGCAGCCAAGGGTACTCAGTGACCCCAAAAATCCAGGAAGTGGAGGGGGGGAGACAGGGGATCAGTGAGGGGCTCAATGTCTGCAACAAACAATTCTTAACAGAAACGGCACACATACGAGATGAATGTACTGCATAACAAAGCAATTGAGGAACGGTTTCTCTGCTGGGTGAATGGTGTAAAACACAAGACCTCAGCACGCTGATGCTGGGAAACTACGTCCTGCCCCCATTCGTGCCGCGGGTCTTTGGTCTAGCGGACTGCTATGAAATCCCGCTGCGCCTCCGACGTCACAGTCTACTGCGAGTCGCTCTCCGGAGCGTGAGTGCCCACGCATACGTCGCTTAGCATGAAAGCTGAGGCGTGGGCGGCCCAGGCGGAGCGCCGCGGAGCAGCGGTGCTCCAGAGATACGGAGTGCTGGAGATCGGCTCTGAATATTCACAATGCCGTGAGTCACGGAGGCGGGACCTCAACCGGGTCATGCCTCCACTACCTCTACAGGCATCACAAAACCACCATTTTGTAATACCCTCGGTTATCATTAAAGCACTGGACTTCTGCTGACACAATTAACATGCCTGCTCACAATATTTAACAGGACCATTATCAACAAAGAATGCATATTAAAAATAAATCAGGATTAATGTACCAGGTAAAGGTCTTTATTACCTTATGTTGACTAAATTTTTGTTGAGTATAACATAGGGATCCTTAGTCAGAATCCTACTCCAGGGCAGGTGAGAAGACGCATTTGGACTGATAAGAATGCGAAGTTCATATCCTCAGGGCTGTCCTACCTTGTGTGTGTAAAGTCCTACCTTCATTGTGATTTTACTGGTATATGACGCCCATGTCTGTGGGGAATTCCTCTGTCTTCCACCAATAATTGAAAGATCATGTAGTTGGGTGAATTAATGTCACTAAATGAATGTTAGTCTGCAATGGATTGGCAGCCCATCCAGAGTACCCCCCCCACACACACACACACCCCCGTCTTCAAGGGAAAAGCTCTAGGCTCAGTGTCTGTATTGAAAATGTATAGATAGGTTTAAGATAAAAAAAAAACATAAACAATTATTGACAAAAAAGTCAGCCTACAGAGAGCTGTAAATATTTACCATGTAAACGTATTATGAACACTACAGGGTTCATTGGAGTTTTCCCAACCAGTCTACATGTATTTTGTGGTCTTGGAAAAAGCACCCATTGTGTCCCTGGGACAGTCCTGGGGGGGTGCTTTGGGATTATGGGGTGCTGACATACAAGCTGATACGAGCCAATAGGTCCCTGTATAAACAGAGTGAGAGTTCGGGCTGCATCACCGACTATAAGTCAGACTTGCTCCCGTTGGGCATTGGACTCTGCCAGGGCTGCTCTTTGTCACTGATCCTGTTCATAATTGTGCAGGGAAATGCGTGTCTCAGTGGGTTATGGGCACTGTGCCTGTGATCGGACAGTCAGTGATGTCACTGTCGGCTGCCCAAACAAGGCCCTTAACCCCAATAGCTCCAGGGACCGTCTGACCCTGCTCTCTCAAAAATGTATGTCACTTTGGATACAAAGGATCTGAAAACCACAGCCAAGCAGCGGAGGGTGTGCAGTTCTGTGACTTCAGAATTGTGTCTCTGCTTTTTGCAGATGATATGGTTCTGTTGGTGTCGTCAGGATGTGACCGGCAGCATGCACTGGGTGGTGTGCAGATGAGGGCCAACCGGTCAGGATGAGTCTGAGGTCTTGGTTCTCAACCAGAAAAGGGTGCATTGCAAGAAAGGGGGGAGGAGACTGTCAAGTGGATCGGTGCTGCATCGGCAGTTATGCAGATGTTGCACCAGTCAGTCGTGGTGAAGAGAGAACTGATTCATGAAGCTTTCGATTTCCAGGTCAATCTACATTCCCACCCTCATCTATGGTCACTAGCTTAGCGTAGTGACCAAAGGAATGAAATCGCAGATAAAAGTGGCCGAAATGAATCTTCTGAAAAGGAGGGTGAGAAGCATTAGAGATGGAGCTCAGACATCCAGCATGGACTCAAAGTAGAGTCTCTGCTCCTCTGCATCAAAAGCAGCCGGCTGAAGTGGTTCGGGCATCTATCTAGGATGCCTCCCCGAGGAGGTGCTTTAGGTATGTCCAACCGGGAGGAGACCCTGGGGCAGACCCAGTAGATATTACATCTCTCGGCTGGCTTGGGAACACTTGGGAATCCTCACAGAGGAGCTGGAGGAGGTGACTGAGGAGAGAGAGGTCTGGGCATCACTCCTTAGACTGCTGCCCCCGTGACCCCGGATTTGGATAACCATTGGAAGATGTATGTTTGGACTAAATGGCTACATGGAAAGTGGTGTCATTCAAGAAAAAGTAAAATGAAAACAGAGGGGGAGCAAAAGTCCAGGTGAAGTGGACTCTTAATTCCATAATGCTCTTCCTTGTACATATCGCGGACAGCTTGCTGAACAAAGAGCAGGTTGAGGGAGGCGTAAAAAAGAATTTCCCCACAGGGATCAATAAAGTTGTAATTAATTATTATTTATATCAGCCACTCAAATCATTAGCAGAAGACGTCTGCACAGGTTTCCATGGCGTTTCATGCACTGCTCTGAAAGAGGCCAGCCCACAACAGCCCCGCTAACCAATCTCCTATTATTGCTCCAATTAAAATATTATTCTAAAAAGGTGCAAAAAAAATATATCCTGCGGGATGTTCGGTGTGCGCGAGGGGAGTGCATCACACTGTCCTGCCTCGTGCAAGCTGGAGCTGTGTTGCTATGGTAACAGGATGTTGCAGCCTAGCAGAAAGTTTGCAGTTCTGAGTTCCGTAAAGCACCCCGGGTTTTGTTAAGTAATTACTGCATTCTGCAAGATAACTATATATCTACAGAAGAACCTAACATCTGCAGTTATAACTAATGTATTTCTCACACAGACGAAGTAACGTCTTTACAAAGGCTGTAATTTCTCAGCTACTTAAAGTTCCATTGTCTGAAAGACATCTTTGGAAAGACACTTAGCAATAACAAGTTAAATACATAACCCACCTATATTTTTTGTTAAACATTTCCAGTATGACCAGTCAGTATTAACAGAGGATTCAGCACAGCAACTGATATATAAAGGTTCAACAGCAAATCCAATACATGTTTATTAAACAAATCTACAATGCATAACACTGACTGCACATTCATAATGCCATTGTGTCTTTATGCACAGTACAATGTTGTACAGTTGTTTTTCACAGTTTGCATTTATGTACTGCACTCCTGATAGGAACTGACCCAAGACTCATCAGTTCTAGTGATGTGACAATAAAAGTGACTTGCTTTAATGCATTCGCAAAACATTCAGTGCACCGCCATAATGCATTTGTAGAACATTCAATGCAGCTCCATAATGCATTCGTAGCACATTCAGTGCACCTCCATAATGCATTCGTAGAACATTCAGTGCACCTCCATAATGCATTCGTAGAGCATTCCGTGCACCTCCATGATACATTCGTAAAACATTCAGTGCACCTCCATAATGCATTCGTAGAGCATTCAGTGCACCTCCATAATGCATTCGTAGAGCATTCAGTGCACCTCCATAATGCATTCGTAGAACATTCAGTGCACCTCCATAATGCATTCGTAGAGCATTCCGTGCACCTCCATGATACATTCGTAAAACATTCAGTGCACCTCCATAATGCATTCGTAGAGCATTCAGTGCACCTCCATAATGCATTCGCAGAACATTAAGTGCACCTCGAAAATGCAAATGCATTCGTAGAACATTCAGTGCACCTCCATAATACATTCATAGCAGCATACAGTACAGTATAAGTATAACAACAATCTACAACTATACATCCTAACATACCTTAATAACAAACATTATAATTGTATAAAGCTTGCTGTTCATTTTTATTAAAGCTGTTAAGGTATACTTAATGTAAAGCGTGACCAGTAAATCTACCATATGTCTTCCTGGTTAAAACTTTAATATCCACACAATATGCATGTCATATGTAAAAACAAAAACTCAAATCATGCAAATCTGTATCACTGCTCCTCAGATAGATACATAGATAGATAGATAGATAGATAGATAGATAGATAGATAGATAGATGTAATTACAGAGAGAGTAACCCCCTAGTGGGGTGACCATACTGTCTCCCATTGTGATTATAGACAGAGTAACCCCATAGTGGGGTTACCATACTGTCTCCCATCATATATATATAGATAGAGTAACCCCCTAGTGGGGTGACCATACTGTATTTCATTGTGATTACAAAGAGAGTAACTCCCTAGTGGGGTTACCATACATTCTCTCATTATGACTTTAAAGAGAGTAAC
>JAODKF010000038.1:23365986-23383149 GCA_026779585.1 Mormyrus proboscirostris | reverse complement strand
GGTGGTATGCCGACATCACCCTGGATACCGTGGCTCTCCATACACTTCAAAGACTTGCTGTCCTGGTCACACATGCACCAGCAAAGCGCACACCAACAATTTGTCCTCTTTTGAACTCTGATATTATGTTGAGTGGATTACAATATTTTATGTGCAGGTATGCTATTGCTCTGCTAATTCAACCTTCACACACAGCACTTACTGATGGAATGTGCAGCCAGTGAAGATTGGCCACCAGGCCGTACATATACAGGCATGAAACCTCAAACATTATTGACCAGGTGTTTCAGGTTCATTGTCCACCCTGTGTATATATTTTGCATAATTCAAAAGAAAATGCAGATGTTGCTGTAATATAGCACCTAAATGAGCTTAAACTATAGATTACGCACCGAAAACTGTGATCGAGACTGTTTACCCTCACCATTAGGATAAAAATCCCTCTGAAAATGTATGGCTTCATGTGGATAATTCCTTCTGTCTCAAGACCAGATCACATTTCAAATGAATCAGTGCTGAATTTCAATGCTAAAAAATGTTCGCATAAGGTTACTGCAGTCATGTATTTCTGGTAACTAACCCAGAGTGGCTCAGTGGTTAGCGCTGTTACCTCGTTCCTAGCGCAAGGGGTTTGACTCCTGCTTCTTCTCCATGTGCGTCAGTTTCCATGGCCTCCCCGATAACACGGATTTACTCCCACAGCTCAAAATCATGCAGGCTAATTGGTGTCTCTAAATTGCCCATAGAGCATGACTGAGTGAATGTGACTAGCATGCCATCCAGAGTGTAACCCTGCCTTTGCCCTTTTCTGCCTGGCATAGGGACCCTGACCAACAAAAGTGACTAGAAGATGGATGGATAATCCATTCCTATTTCCTATTTTCCTTCTATTACTTGATATAGTGAGAAATAAACAGATCAATCTCTTTCTCATTGAAGAGAGTTTTAAAGATAAACCACGCTTTTGAGTTAAAGTGAAATCTAATTACCTTCGATTTAATTTATCAGCTGGTGGAGTGTTAGAGGAAGGGCATGTTCTGGATAGACTGAATGACACAACCATTTAAATCTCTCATTTGTTGATGCCCTGATCATATGCCAGTCAGACTGAAACCATGTTTCTTTTAAAATAAAGATTGTTTTCATTTTTATATAATGAGAAAATTAGTAGATGATTATTGTGTTGTCTGGATATATCCCAACCTCACAACCACTTTCCCAGTTAATTCTGATGGCTACTTTTATTTCAAGTTTTAATATTCTTCTAGTATTTTTGCTTGACTATTGGCCTGAAGTGTGGTGTGCAGCAGCAGATTACCCAGAGAGGCCTGATGTCCAAGCTGCTCGGATCATGGACACGTTAGAACAAGCCGTGCAGAAAGCGTTCCACTTCCTCTGCTGTTCATTTTATTATATGTCTCCTACACTGCAGTGATATTGCGTTACTATTGTATTACTGTTGTACCAAAAACACACCATCCTGAACTATAACTGCAAGTAATGTCATGAAACAGATTTATTCGGCGGTATATAACCACATGGGCTATAATACTACCTGCTTCCTTAAAGTTGTGTCTATTTCAGTTAAATACTTTCACATCAGGTGGCACTGCAGGTACTACAGTCACCTCACACTATCAGGCTGGGGGTTCAGATTTCTCCACTGTGTATGGAGTTTACACGTTCATGCTGCCTGGCCTTCCCACTGTATCCTGCAATAGACTAGCATTACCATACAGGGAACAGCCAATCTTGTACCCTATTTGGTTACAACACTGTTTGATAGAGGCCCTGGTACTAGATAAGCTCCTGATATCCCAATTATGTAAAATTGCTGAATGGCCCAATTTGAATCTGCGAGGGGGAGATCTGCGAGGGGCATATCTGTGAGGGGCACATCTGTGAGGGGCACATCTGTGAGGGGCACATCTGTGAGGAGCATATCTGTGAGGGGCACATCTGTGAGGAGCATATCTGTGAGGGGCACTTCTGTGAGGGGCATATCTGTGAGGTGCACTTCTGTGAGGGGCACATCTGTGAGGGGCACATCTGTGAGGAGCATATCTGTGAGGGGCATATCTGCGAGGAGCATATTTTGTGAGGGGTATATCTGTGAGGGGCATATCTGTGAGGGGCATATCTGTGAGGGGCACATCTGTGAGGGGCAGCATGGGGCCAAGCAGCAGCTGATCCACCGGCACTGCCAGCTCACAGCTCCCTGAAGGAGGAAATGCAGCAGACCTCCAGGAAACCACTTAACGTAAACGGAGAGTCCAAATACTGTGTCAGCACACCGGTGAGCTTTGCCGGCCTGACATAATGACGCAGCGGATTAATTAGACATCCAAAATGACCATTTCTCCCAATGTAAGTAGAATCGCGCTCAGCTGTTGATCATATGATGCTCTGGCTGTGAAAAACCCTAATAGAAACATTGGTGCTTTTTTGGGCAGGGGACACCTCACTAATGAACACATCCCATTACAAATCCACTCTGTCCCATTGCTGTAATCTTGTGACTAGAGCAGTCATGCTCCTTTGTACTCTGTTACCCGCTACTGATGCTGAGACATTAAGACTGTCCTCACCTTGGTGTTTTAAACACTCTCAGATCAAGAGACACCAAGGTACCATGGTAATAATAATAATAGATACTAGATCTCAGTCCTAAGTATTCACGCATACAGGCTGCATGTGGATAATTACTGTGGGGGGGTTCCCACTGACACATCTCAGCCCCCTCACGCACTAGACGAACTCCCCCCCCAATCACTCCCGCCTCAATGCCAGCAGGTGTTTATAACGACAGGTGGAAACGTACATCATCCGCTGTCAAGCGCAGCAGTGAGAATAACGGCGAGCTGCAGTTCCTCATACTGCTGCTTCATTCCCACCAAACCGCAGGCTGACTCTCGGGCACGCATCCAGTTTAGAAAAAGGACTTTACATAATCAGTAAAAAAAAAAAAACTCGCTTGTGCATTGTTGTCCACCATGTTCACAAAGATGTAGCTTCTCGACAGGAATTTTCCAGGTCAAACTGATATAGGCTTACAATATTACACTTACAAAACGCAATACTCGACAGCTTTGTTATCAGTCGTGGACCACAAAGGAGCTGAATTAACAACTTAAAACCAGTGCTAACAGATGTTAACTACATCAAGTTAGGAGACTCTTTAGGCTTGGATATATTGAAGCCAACAGGGCCACAGGGAATTAACATTTAAAGCTGTAGAGGCAATATAGAAAATCAATGTAGCGCGTAATCAATCCATCAGACAATCAACATTATCTTTTATTTCAAATACCCAGCCGAAGCGATGTCTCGAAGAAGATTAACAAGAAACATATGAATAAACTGTTTACTGACGGTGAAACCACAATTGAATATCATACCCACACAAGTAGCTTACCATTACTCATAACAAACAAGTACAGCACGCCATATAAAACGATCGTTTTGTTAAATAAAAATCCAGCAATTCTGACCGCATTGGTTCGGCTTCGGATTCACTGTTTAAATTAAAAAAATAAATAAAAACACAAAAAAATCTCAGGCTACTTTATTCCCCCTTTCATGGCAGGTTAAAACATCGCTGGTACGTTAAATTGTGCGATCGGCTGAGCGTATGCAGTAAAATGCTCTCAACTTCATCGCACCGGGGAGGGATGCTGTAAATCCAATCTGGCAGAAAAATACCATCTCGATTATATTTACTCCGTTATTCTTTGGCTCTAAAATAACACAATACATAGCAAAAGACATCAGTTTGCCACTTACTGTTAAGTATTATATATTGACAATTGATATTAAGCAACTTAATGGGGTAGCGTACGTATCAGTATGCCGGCTGCTAAAATAGCAGAATGCATACTGGAAATGTCTTTACCTGTAAAGCGATCGGTGCATTTACTTCACGGTATTGTAGACGCAGTTTTCTCTTTATGCACAATGCAGAAGGACTACAGTACTACTGATGCAACGGAGCGGCGCATATGAATGAACATGGGGTGTACATATGCAATTCTGGGCTTACCCTTAAGATTCCCTCGGAACAAATCTACACAGGCTTCCCAAGGACGCTGCGAAGAGGAAATACGGACGTCTTTTTCTTCTTCTTCTTCTAAATCCACTATTTTTGGAAATGCGGTTAATACAGTTCCTAATTCAGTTCGCCGGGAAAATTTCGTTCCCACTGCTGTCTTCGGAGCGCGCTCAGTGAAAATATATACGTAGCAAGTCGGGACATTTTTGCAGGGTTTGGGCGAAATTTAAATGCCTAATTGCACCTTTTTCTCTGTGGTGATTCATGCATAAGGCTCGTGAGAGCCATACAGACCTAGCGTCAATCATACAGGTCCCCTCGTCTTCGTAGATCCTCCTCTGTGTAGCGGGGGCTGGAACACTGACGCCCACAGCAACTCCAAATAACGGTGGAGACTAACGGAGTTCAGAGCAAGCTGCGGGTAATATGTAATCAGTTCCGCTGAAAAGGCACTGCCACCTTTTTTGTATCGTATTAAGCATTTTAAATATTAAGTTGGTACTAACGAATAAATCAGCGAAAGAAGGTTACAGCACTCAATGACTGACGGAGTGTGATACTCCTACTCGCCATGGGGTGCAAAGCTTCACCCCTTCCCACAAAACCACTATGGCATTTCTTCAACTTCACTGAATTTTATTTTGACATCTAAGGTTATACACTGTGGGATCTCACACATCCAAGGTTGTTGATTTGATTCCTGGTTTCCACCCACACTCCAAAAACTCTCAATTGCCTTTGTGTGAAACTGTGTGTGTGTGTGTGTATGTGTGTATCTGTGTGTGTGTGTGCCCAGTAACATCCCATCCAGGGATCACCTCAACGCTTGCTCTGATCCTATGCTGAAAAACTGATTATAGAAAAATGGACGCATTGTTATTACAGAACAATTATTCAGTCGAGTCTTAAAGCAGATTATATGATGTTTTGTTTTCTCATATCTTTGCAAGAAGAGTATTTTGCAGTGTTAACAATATCACATAAATAGCTGGCTGTCATAACAGTTACACCAACCAATTAGAATATAGATTACATAACTGGCTATGAATAAGTCTACCTACAGACAGGTCCCATTTATGGTGGCAGTAAGCATGGCATCAACCTGACAGGATTTCAACTATAAAACAATGGCTGTATTGCATTTCTGACTAAAAATAAATCCATGTTTGTGATATACAAATTTTTCATATAGATTAATTTTCTTTCTCTTTCTGTGCCACCTGGATTCTGTGACTTCCTGAAATGAATTCAGTGAGTTTTGCTAGTTATTTTTTTCTTAACATTTTTTAAGTACAAATCAATTAATAAGATAAAACGAACTATTTAGTTATATTACATGTGGAACAACTAAGCAATTCTGAACTGGATGATTTTGAAAGATGAATAGACACCAATATAAAGTATTTTTTAAGAAAAACAAAACATGGTTCAAGTGCAGCTGTCTTCAAGAGCTCCAAAAGACTATTTGAATTTTTCAAATTTATAAAAAAACATTAATTTTGTTAGCTTGTGGGTGTTATGACAAGCAGGATAAATGACTCTAGGGCTGGCTTTTGACAAAACAATAGGTCTTTTATTTAACTTAAACAAACAGGGACTGGAAATTAACAAGATCACACAGGAACAAAATAAGAGGGCTAGACTGGGGCCAGAAACAGGCTGACAGGAGGAGCCACATTAATGACAGGACTGGGGAACATAGGACTGGGAAGCACTTATATACTAAAATAATAAGGAGCTAACGAGAGGCAAAGGGTTAAGATAACGAGTAACAGGTGTGGCTTGTTAGGGTGATGCTAGGGAGGAAACAGGAGGATCAGGTGAACATGGCGTGCAGGACGTGACAGTGGGAACCTTACCTTTTTATGTAGGAACGTTCTTGTACTTCAGACTCAGCAGAATGCCAGGACAGCTTGGCACTGGGTTCTTGATGTTTGGCCCTATAAAAGGAGGTTAAATTTGGCAGACACCAGTAATTTAGAAACTGCTGCTAGAAATAAATTACAGTAAAAATCGAAAATCCAGTGCACTTAACTTTTTTGTGCGTTTTTGTGTTACAATTGAATGTGTGGACATGCATTTCTTGAATGAGCTGGTGATTTATGTTGGTTTTTTACAAGGAGTAACAGCATATTAAAATTCACTTAGTCATGGTGGGGACCTCTTTTGGCTTAAAGGTGTAAATATCCCATATCAAGGCCATATTTCTAACATGCAGAAAAATAATGTAAAAAATGCTTCTTGTGTTAATATAATATTACATAGTGCACATGTGTCAACCGGCATGCAGCCTGTTCAGTTGCTCCTGCCTTTTACATAATTTCCTCAGGGATCAATAAAGTAATCTGAATCTCAATCTGAATCTGAAAAAAATCAAGGATCCTGAACTGTCACTATAGGGCCCCTAACGATATATTGACGTACCCACTGCATTTCAGTTATTTTCTTTTCTAAAATTCTACATTTCTAAAATTCTAAAATTTTAATGAAGCTCAGAATATAGGAAGCAAGTTAAGGATTCATTCATTCATTTTTTATTACTTTACTATCGCAATCAGCAGTTCTGAAGCCAGTCCTTGGCCAGTACTAGGGCTTCCATAGCCCAGCTAACATTTTGTTACATTTAATTCTAACCTTATTCAACTACTATACCTACTATTATTCAACTATTATCAAGTCCTTAATTTCCTATCTGAAAATGGCTTACGAGTTCCCCGCCCAAGTCAGTGCTGTGCCCCATGACCTGTGCTTTGTGAACTCTACACAACAATTTTCATCAAAAGAATTAGGTCTACTCTACAAAAGAGCATCAGGGTTACCTGAAGGGGAAGAAAAACATGGAACATTTTGAGATAAAAGTTGATGTGACATCCTGCCCACCATGTCTGCCTGACCCTCTTGTTTCCTCCCTGGTGAGGCCCTAACAGGCCACGCCTGCTGCTCATTTGTCTTACCGCCTATTCCTGCCCTCATGTTAACCACTCCCAACTACATCTTGTCTGCTCCCTCGTTAGTCATGTATTTAAGTGCTTCCCAGTTCCGTCATTACTGTCATACCCTTGTGTTGTCGGCTCCCTGCCTTTCTCCATTCCCCCCATTTGGTTCCCTCATCATCTTGTTTATTTCTAGTTGTCCGTTTAAGTTTTTTAAACCCCTTTCATGTGGTAACCAGTGCTCCCATGTCCTTCATCCCACCTGCTATGACAGTCAAGTGTTGAAATTAATGTTGAAAAAAACATTTGAGATTAAATTTGAGAGGTTTTGAGATTAAAATAAACTCAGAAGATTAAAGTCAAGACAAGATTCCAACATTTAAATTAGGATTTTATTTTTAGGAAAAAAAATTCTACAGATATCTTCTTCTAGCACAACAACCGGATGAGGTGATGGGATGCAAGATGATTTGAAGAATATTTCAACCAGCACCTAAACTTTGATTTTAACTGACAGACCCAGCTTGCACTGTAATAAAGAAGAAGAACATTAATATACCTAATGGGGGTCATACTGTAAGCCTCTATCACTGTTATTCTGGGGTGAGGTGATGAAAACTTTTGTATAGTGAAGACTCACCTGCTACAAATGTCTTACAGTCACTGGAAAGTTTCTACAGTTTAACTTTCAACTTTTTTCTCAGGTTTATTGGAATTTAATCTTAAAGTTAGAGAGAAGATACCTGTATGTATAGATGCACCGTGTTACCTGCATGTAGAATTTGTTTCTATGGTTACCATTTAATATTTTTTAAAGGCATGTTCTTCCTCTGATCCACACAAGACTATGATCCGAACAATTTCCATCTGCACCTTTATGTCTGTTCTCTTCATTCAGTCATCTGCAAAGTGTATCCCATTCGCGAGTAGCCAAAATGATCCATCTGTGGCAAGACATCAGATGTCCATGTTGTCAAGAACATTTGTTCACATTTATATTTTCATATCATAACAAATGCTTCAAGTTTATCACAAAACACACACATTTCACTGTCTAAACAGATGGCCTTCACACTAAAGCTGTTTCCGTACACGATCTACCAAGATAGCAAAGGCGAATGACTTGCTAATCCGTTGCATTTCATTTATCCAATTTAAACTTTGAGGTACTTGATTTATTGGTTTTTCTGTAATAGAATATTCATACACTATGAATATATGTGCCACTGAGGACTACAATGCTTGTCAGTGAGTTTTTATTTGAAATATGAAATTACCTGTACTACTAAAAAAGAATGTAGAGGGGGGAAAATCACAGAATTTAAACAAACTGCTGGGAGGCATACAAAACCCAGTGTATGATAATAATAAGATAGTTACCACTGTGCTGATAATTTTCATGCTTGTGTGCATTAATTACATAAGCCTGATGGACCCACTTAGCTTTGTTGCTAGGGGTTTACCTGTGTATTCACTGCAAGTGAAACAGCTGTTAGTGTCTGTTTCCACAAGCCATTCAGATGCTTAATAAGCAGGCATCACTGTAAGGCACTGGTTCTCAACCCAGTGGTCACGTTTTCCACCCAATACACATTTTTATTCTAGTTTGCCGGCTAAATGCTTGAGCCAGATAATCAAGAGTGTTATAATTAGTTGACAAGTAATATCACGCACGTGGGTGGTGGAAGCTGGGGGCAGCCTGAGCACTGGTTTGAGAGCCACTGACGTGAAGGATCTTCTTGCATTTTATATAATACTGTGTTTTGCTGGATGTTTGCGCTTCTTGTCTAGTCGGTTTCGAAGATGATTATTGTAGGAAGAACTGACAGCTTGTTGTCACCTTACATGGTTACAGAGGAACCTTGCAGACTGGTGGATACTGGAGCTGTTTGAATTATAGTCTTACCTTAGTTTTTACCTTTTAGCTTTTCACCTTACCATTCTCCTCATTTGCTGCTGAGTTTTCCTGCATGTTATAAATCAGCATTGAACAGAGTAGCAATTAAAAGGCATTGCATAATCTCATTAACATTTATATAATATGTTTATTCCAGTGATGAGGTGACGGAAATTGTTGCATGTTTTATAGTTGAATATTAACAGGAGAAATCATGCTGAGAAAATTCCCATTTTATTTGCAAAATTGTGAAAGGTAAATCTCATTAGGTGGTACCATCCTTCCTGATATGCATCAATTTCTGCTACACGTATCTTTATGCTGCACTTACAATAAGCAATTGCTGACAGATGTGAACTTCAAGCTCAGCAGATAACTGCTGGAGGACCCCTGAACCTGAGTGTTATTTATATTGCAGGCACTGGCCTCATATCTCCGGGGCTGTAAGTTCGATTCCCTCTCACTGGCTCCGTGAGCCTGTGGAGTCACTAGGCTCAGCTTTTCTCCATGTGACCACGTCTGTTTCAAAGTCCAAAGATGTGCCATTTAAGGGAGCTGGTGTCTGTAAATTGCTCGTAGTCTGTAAATGTGTGCACTTGTGTGCACTAAAATGGAGCAGCATATATTTATATATGTACTAGTCCAGTCAAAAGTTTGAGTTACCTGCTTGGTACCAGGATTTTTTCGGGCTAGAGATGGAGGCTGGGGAATGTGGGAGGAGTGGTAATTAGACAGCAGAGAGGGGGAGACGGGGCCACCCGGAAAAAACATCAGTGTTCTGTGCCATTCAAAAGCATGCTCATAATAACTAATCTAGCATTACGATACATCTATTAGGGCTATGAATCGATTAAAAACATTGTGCAGTTTTCTGTGATTCTTGCGATTAATTGCACCCAACACTAAAACTTTCAATAATAAATATTTACACATTTAATCCCTAAATTTACGTAGAATAAAGACAAAGGGGAGTATATGGGTATATGAATCATTCTCATGACATGTAGATTTTGCCTCTGGGGTGGTAATAGACAAAAGTATTTCATCGAATCCCGGGGCAAGAGTTACGGAAATGACAAAACTTGTGCAAAAATACCAAAAATTTTGCAAAATAATATACATCTTATAATGCAAATAAATTGTTTATTGTGCTTTACATGCAATATAACAAATAACATTTTATCTAGTTCTGTCTTGACTGTTTTAGCCACATACTAGGGCAAATAATATACTGTAAGAGCAACAAACAACATGATTTTATTGATTTCATGAATACCTAAACATATACACAAAACAAATACTCTATTTTACAGTGACTTTTTTCCCGAAAAATTCTCAAGTTTGTGACAATGGCCTGTATTTTAATATTTGTTTAACTTAACTAACTTAAACATGCGATGTACAGATTCATTTCCAACAGAAAGTACAACTGCAAGCATGTACAAGCTGCATTTTCAATGTTTTCAAAAAGGCTAGATACTGTACACAGATGGCAATAAGACAAGAGAGGGCATTGTATTGTAAATGGGAATGTTGGATGATTATTTTTGAATTTCATACCTTGGCAATTAATGGAATATTTCACAAGCACATATAATTGCAGGTACTGAACAGGCAGATTCGATATACAATTTAATTCCAACCGTGTGATTGATCTAACATCTAAAACTTATTTGGCAAATAAAAAAACAGAAGCCTGCCAAGCAATGAAAGTGAACTTAATAACATGACCAGGCTTATGATTCTGAGGCATAAGCGTTCAATAAAACAAAAGGAATACTGTAAAATATAATATTTGGTAACAATTTACATTAACTGTATCTTCATAATGCCTTTATAATGCATTCATAGAATATGTAGTGTACCTTCATAATACATTCATTATGCATTCATAGAACATTCATAAGCACCATTCAAGTATCTCCTAACATCCCAACATACTTTAAAAACCATAATATGCATTAATATATGATAATAACAAAATTATAATCATATAGTCATATAATGTTTGTTATTCATGTATATTAAAGTTGTTAAAGTACGCTAGGATGTTAAGGTATACTTACATGCTGCTTATGAATGTTCTATGAATGCACAATGAATGCATTATGAAGGTGCAGTTAATGTAAAGGGTAACGTGATGTTTTTATGCTATGCATGTCACTGCCTATCAATTTTGTTAATATGAAGAATGTAAAGAATGTAGTCATGTTCTTGGGAAAAGTGTGCTTGCATACTTGCCTCATAAGAAAGAACTTGATCTCTGAGTTAATTAGAATGTTGGTTTATTAAACATTTGAAATCAGGTGTGGATCCACGATTACTATAAATACAAGTAGCAAAGTCAAGTTTCCCATGCTTGAATGATTAGGCAATGGTAAAATACATGGCATGTCTTTGATTACTTCAACATGTGCATGTCAACCTTTAAGACAACCAGCAAGATATTTGCCAGAGTCTGTACCTGCTGTGGCCAAAACCACCACATAAGCTGAATAAACTGGCATTCATGAGGACCAAACAAGGTCAGGCAGGATAAACTGTGACCTCATTCAAGTGAAAAGACTGCAGAACCGGTGATTAACCAGACGTGAAATGAAGGCTCAGGTAGGAGCTGCTAGAAGTGCAGATGTCTCAGTGTGAACCTTTCAGAGGAGAAGCAGTGAAGCATAAATGGAGGAATCGCTGCAAAGAGACCCCTGTCAAGAGGAGAGAGAGAATGACCTGTACATCTTTGGTTCCCACTGTCGAGTGTATCAACACAATACACATCTCAAAACTGTACAAGAAATATCTGGCAAGAATGGAGATTTAAGGGCAACTCAAGCCAATGACCTGGCCTGTCCATTCTCCAGACCTCAGTTTAATAGAAATATTACAAGTTGAACAAAACAAATGAGTTGAGGCAAACAAAACCAGTCATCCTATGTCTTTGGGACCAACTGCAGAAGAGCTGAGAGACACGTTGGATGACTCCCGGCAGAAACCAGTGAAGCGAAACCTTATGTTTGTGAATCAGTTACCAAGGTGAACCATGGCTGTTTTGAGGAATACTTAGAGAAATTTACATTGAACACTTCTATGGTATACTCTTTTGTACGTTTTGTATTTTTTTATTTTGTTGTGTTTACAGAAATATACATGAAATATACAAAAAAAATGTTTACCAGCAAGTGTACTTTTTTGTAGTTTTAACTAGCACTTTATGCCAGTCCCTCACAGGACACACCCTCATGCAGACATACATGTTTCTGCCGTTCAGACATTTAGTTAGCTGTAATGTTGTCTATAAATGGACTATTGTGTGTGGACAAAATGTCCCCGCAATGTGATGAGTATCTGTTATTTTGATGTTGTGGGACTATTTTTTTGGTCCCCACAAGGGGAGCCTCAGTTTTATAAAAAAATTATTAGAGCAATCAAAAACCTAAAAATGCCAAAAGTCTTGTATTTTGTTTGGTTACCTATGGTTAAGGTTAGGGCTGGGTAGGGGTTAAGGCTAACATTGTTGGGATTAGAGTTTTCCCCATAGAAATGAATGGAGAGTCCCCACAAAGATTTAAATACAAACATGTGTATTTGTGTCTGTGCGTGTGCCTGTGTGTGTGGGTCATGTATATAATACATTGTGGGGACCAAATTACCCCTCAGGCTCCATGCTCATCTCCTTTGATGTTGCTTCCCTTGGAGTGCACACCTCAAGGGGTTTTATGTTATGATCTGCTCTGGCCTTCCCTGTTCTATTCCTGTGAGGCCAGAAGATGGCGCTGCTGATCCTCCTGCGTACTCCTTTCCCACCTGTCCCGTGATATTAACAGTCTATGCCTGTCCCTCGTTATCCCCCTCGTTAGTCGTGTGTATACATGCCTCCCTGTCCTGTGTTCCTCAGTCTGGTCATTATACCTTGTTAGTGTTGGCTGTCTTCCATCTTTTACGTGCCTATACCCCTCATTCCGCTACAGGGGTGAATTGAGAAGAGCTGGGTCCCGTCTTGCTGTCCTCACCCGCCAATGTAACATTAGGGTTTTTCCCATAGAAATCAATGGAGAGTCCACGCAAAGACAGGGATACAAGAATACGTGTGTGTACATCTATCCGTCCATCCATCCATCCATCCATCCATCCATTGTTGTACATACCCGAAACCCCTCCCCAGGGTGCTTTCCAAGAAGCATCCTAGATGGATGCCCAAACCACCTCAACTGGCTCCTTTTGATGTGGAGGAGCAGAGACTCTAGTTTGAGCCCCATCCAAATGTCTGAGCTCCTTTTCGTATCTCTAAGGCTGAGCCTAGCCACCCTGCAGAGGAAGCTCATTTCAGCCACTTGTATCCATGATCACATTCTTTTGGTCACTACCCAGAGTTCATGAGCACAGGTGAGGATAAGAACATAGATCGACTGGTAAACTGAGAGCTTCACCTTCCAGTTTAGGTCTCTCTTCACCATGACAGGACACTATAACATCTGCATTACTGCCTACGCTGCAACAATCTGTCTGTAGATCTCCTGCTCCCTTCTTCCTTTACTCGTGAACAAGAACCCAAGATACTTAAACTCCTCCACTTGGGGTAGCAACTTTTCCAGCATTCCACCCTTGTCCGGTCTATAACCAAGGCCTCAGACTTGGAGGAGCTGATCCTCATCCTGGCCACCTCACACTTAGTTGTAAACCACCCCAGTGCATGCTGCAGTTCATCGGCTGATGATGCCAACAGGACCACATTATCTGCAAAAAGCAAAGACGAGAACCTAAGGTCCCCGAACCGGACCCCCCCTGCCCCTTGGCAATGCCTAGAAATTCTGTCCACAAAAATTGTGAACAGAATTGGTGACAAAGGTCCAAAAAAAAAAAAAAAAAAGCTGGTCCAGAATTCTGTATTCAAGATGGAATCTGCATTTTTCCTCCTGAATCTGAGGTTCGACCAATCCTCTCCAGGGAGGCTGAGGAGTGTGATCCCCCTGAAGCTGGAAGACATCCTGCAGTCCCCATTCTTAAAGCTTGGGACCACCAACCCCGCCTGCTAATCCAAAGGTACTATCCTCAATGTCAAGACAGCCCAACAACATAAAGAGGTCTCAAGAACTCTGGAACCTCATCCATCCCCAGAGCTTTACCACTGAAGAGTTTTTTGAATACTTCAGTGAACTCAGCTCAAGAAATGGGCAGGTCTCCCCTGAGTCTTCCAGCTGTACTTCCTCCAAGGAAGGTGTATCAGAGGGATTAGGAGATCCTCAAAGTATTCCTTCCACCACCCAACTATATCCCCAGTTGAGGTCAACAGTTCTCTATCCCTACTGCCCCCCCCCACCAAGTCACCAGATGGTTTGTCAGAACCTTTTTGAGGCCCACCGAAAGCCATTCTCCATAACCTCACCAAACTCCTCCCACACCCGAGTTTTTACTTCAGCAACTGCCACTGCTGCTTTCCACTTGGTCTGCCAGTACCTGTCAACTGTCAAGACTCCCACAAGCCAACCAAGCCTGGAAGGCCTTCTTCTTCTTCTTCTGTAAGACACAACCATACACAAGCCATCAGGATTCAATATACTCAGGATCTGGACTGACACACACACACAAACACAACCTTGTGGTTTTATTTTTGCACTACAAATTGTTTTATTTATTATTTCTGCTGCACTGAAACTGAAAATTTTGCACTAAATTGCTGCTCATTTATGTATTGTCTGTTGTCCTTGTTGCACTTGTCTTATTTACGTTGTCTACACACGTGCACTTTACATAGTTGTCTTGTCTATGTGGCATACGTGCAATCTGTTTCTTTTTGTACTGTCCCAGTCCTTTTATGTAGCACCATGGTCCTGGGGAACGTTATTTCATTTCACTGTGTACTGTACCATGTATATTGTTGAAATGACAATAAAGCAACCTTGAACCTTGAACCTTCAGCCTGTGTGTGTGTACATATGCTGGATAATTGGTTAGAAGATGGATTTGAAAATAAATATCTATATAAAATTTATAGTGAAGCAATATATGGTGACCATTTATTTCAAGAGATTTCTAAATCCTTATTTTGTATTGTTATTTCAAACTTTACTGACATTACTAATACATATTCAATTACGTTTCATCCTAGTTCTCTGGTCATTATCAAGACATCAAAGTCAAGTAGTTCAGTGGGATTAATGTCCTGAAATCCTCAGTATTGTGTCCCCTGTGATAGTCTGACATCATGGGATGTGAGCACTGGGAGCCCGCATGAGATAAGCGAGAAAGGAAAATGGATGGATGAATTATGATACTGACAATACAGCTGGCGCCATGCAGGTGAACAGTACACACACAGAGTCTGGTGAAATATAAAAAAATAGAATGCACCCGTAGTCTGGTGTGGTATAGGAGAATAGAACATGCACCCAGTCTGGTGTGGTATAGGAGAATAGAATATGCACACAACCTGGTGGAATACAGGAGAACAGAACATGCACACGGCCTGGTACGGTATAGGAGAATTGAACATGGACACAGTCTGATACAGTATAAGAAAATAGAAGATGCACACAGTCTGGTGCAGTATACAGTAGGAGAATATAACATGCACAAAATCTGATGAGGTATAGAAGAACAGAACATGCACACACTCAGCAGCGCACCGCAACATGATCATGCAATCAGATTAACATTAACATAGCTTAAATAATAAAAAGATTTGATATGATGTATTTTATTGATTCCAAGGAGGAATTCTATTGCATACAGCAGTGAGGTAAATAAAGTGCACAGATACAAACACATGCAAAAATGAATACAAAGTGCAACTTCTGTTTTCAGCCCACCAGCTGACAGAAGGCATGCATTAAATTAAATTCCATTTTCTTCTGTATTCAGCTAACAATATTAGAACCTCTTAGTATTTACTATCACTCTAAAGGCCAAGTCTCACGAATAGGCACAGAGACTTCTAAATCTGTCTGAAGCTGACCATCACAAATTTCTTAATAGTTTTCAGCTGCATGAGACTGAACTGTCCAGCTGAGTTTTAAGATTTAAGAAGCAGAGGAATTAGTTTAGTACATTATAACATGCCATGTTAATTGGTTTAATTTGATTATTTAATTCATCTGTTTTCCACATTTGGGGTCACAGTGGGTTTGGAGAATGTCCCAGGAAGTGCACGACCAGGGGCAAACTGGACAGGATGCTATTCTGTCGCAGGACACAGTCACACTTATATGCTATTTAGAGGCATGAACTTTTGGGCTGTGGAAAGGAGGATATTGATGTGAACAGAGTGAAATCTATCAACAGAGCGAGACTCAAACCTCCAAGCCAGGAGGTGTGAGGACACAGTGCTGCCCCCAGAGCGACTGCACCCCCCACCCCCCAAATACAGTATGAAACACATGAAATGAAGGGCAAAAGGAGAGGCTTGGAGGTTATCTGACTTTAGAGGTATTTGCTTTATTTTACAGTTGCTTAGCAACAGACCATTATGTGGAGAGTGCTGCAGAAAGGGGGTGTATAAAACTGTTACTAAGAGCTGAAGGCCTTTAGTCATCAAATCCTTGACTGAGCTGGTTTAGTATGTGATTATGAGATCGGATTTTTTAATAGTTCAAGTATTCTCAAAGATACCGAATGCTATTTCTGTAACTGTAATTCCCATACCTTTCAAAAGGTCATATTATTATGCGTTTCAGTTTTAAAACTCAATAGATAAACTGTGCATATGGGGGGATGTGACAACCGTCTTGTACCAGCTATTGAACACTGTTCCCTTCACTTCAAGTTCAAGCTGATCTAAGGTGTTTACATTTGAACAGGCCAGACAATATTAAAATTGGCTCTTGTTCATACAGTGCTGTGTAATGAGAGAGACGTTTGTCACCTGACTCCACGGTGCAGGTGGGTAACATCATCCTTCAGTCCATTTTTTGCCTCATACATATTCATGGTTGGCCTGGAGCCTGTCTAGGGGGGTTTTTGGCACAAAATATGGGCAATTCAGTGTGATGTGTCAAAGTGCACAGAGCCAGGCCGACAATCAGACCAATTACCCTGGCGGCCACAGCTCCATGTGTGGCATAACAGTAAAATATTTCTCATGGCACTTAAGAAATTATGCTGTTCTAAGATAAGAATCTTTATTGTCATTGTCACTTGACAACAAAATTGAAAAAGTGCAGTCGACTCAAACACACACACACACACACACACACACACACACACACACACACACACACTGTATATGGATGGATGGAAGGATGGGATGATAATAATAAAATAAAAGTTCTTTATTAGGAAAGAGAGCAATACTGTGT
>JAODKF010000038.1:23338316-23349875 GCA_026779585.1 Mormyrus proboscirostris | reverse complement strand
CCTTTCCAGATTGTCATACAATGTGTCAGCAAATTTTGAAAAAGATCTGTCAAAAACATAGGTCCCAGAAACATAAGTGTTCCCTGTCCAGGCTCAGTGACTGCCAGGACTGAGGATATGAGTCATGTTCCCCTGTTTGCACGCATGTTTTCTCTCACATTGCTGTCACTAAGTTGCCTGTAGTGGATGTGTCCTGCTCTCCTTGCTGTCGCCTGGCTTGCTGCCATAGACTAGAGACTGACCCTGATGTTGTACTGGCCAAGCTGTTTTGGAAGATGAATGAATGGGTGATGCATAATTCATGAATAAGATATAAGCCTCTGATATATTTTCCACAGATGATTATTATAAGTGGTTATGGTTCTCTTCTCATTTAGAATGAAGCGATTGTTTGTTTTTGGCTATGAAGTGTAATTGAACTCTGAATGAGGGCACGCAGAGGAGCCAATGTGCACTGGGAAATTATGCAATTTTTGTTTTCCCTAAATGGAGCATCTAACGTGCAACCAGTTTGATCGCATGAGTCGCTAATAAATGATTAATGAATCAGTCTAATGGAAATGCATGAAATTAATATTCGGAAGGTTTTTTTTCTTTGTCCAAATCAAATATAATTTCATGCTTCTTAATTTCTGCTATTCAATTAATTTGTTGGTTTTAAATATTGACTTTTTATAACATAAGTAACATTTCCTAGATTCTTTAGCCCTTACTACTTTCTTGAGATGTAAGTGTGAAATGTAGGGAGGGTGTGGAGATTTTGGGGGAGAGGTGGGTCAGGGGACTTGCTTGCTTGTAATTAGTTATTAACAGTGTAATTTATACTGTTAACTGTCCATCCATGGATGGATGGATGGATAGTTATTAACAGTATAAATTTGCATGTTTTATTTTCACTCGTGTGATTTTGTGAGTGTATTGTTTTCCCCATTCAGTCTCCAGTAAACATTATTTTAATCTATGTATATGAGATTGCTGTAAGGAGACTGTCACTCATTCACACCTGGGATTGAATTTCACATCTGCTTAACCTTTTAATGTTTTATTTCTTTTTAAAGGTTTCCTTCCACTTCACCAGTGAAACCTGTTCCAAGTGCCTCCAGTTCCACGAAGAAGAGGAAGAGCACGTTGAAGGAAAAGGAGGCTCTGTTCAAGTTCCGGAGCTCCAAGATATTTGGGAAAGAATCTCAAGTGGGAATTGTTGCCATTTTTCAAAAAATAATCTTGCAAAAATGACTGCTGTATATATTTGGTCTTTTCTTTCTAAATGTAATCCAAATTGTATTTATGTTGTCAGGAAAATGTGGATCCATTGACACAGGAGACCCCAACTGATTCTTCACCGAGAGAAGATGTCCATCGTCGAGAGCTGACAGAAGATGATATTCTGGATATCTGGAGGACCATAACTCTGACGCAGTGTGTTTTTGCTCGTCTTCCTTTAGTTATATTTGAAGTGTTATTTTCTTGGATGATATTATGATCTGTATGATTACCCCCCCCTCCAGTCTACAGAAAACCCTGGGGCTGACCTCCCTTGACGATGTTTTGAATCCCTTCGAAGTGAACTCCCGCTATATTGCCTATAACATGACCAACATTAACAAACATGGAGTAGTAACTGTTGAGGACAAGACAGGTAAGATATTTTCAACGTGCATTTTGAGTTTTTGCTGTGTGTGTGTTTTTATATATTATATAACCTGTGTGTATCTACATATTGTATTTTAGTACATTTAATGTGCAAAATAGGTTTTAGTGTATTTAACGGTCTTTTTTTTTATTTATTTATTATTTTTTAAACTATCACAGATGACCTGCCTCACTGGGTTTTGTCTGCAATGAAATGTTTGGCAAACTGTAAGTAACTGTCACCTAAATAAGTACAAGTGATCCAAATTATGGTACTTAATTAAGGCTTGAGTGTTAGCTGTATGATGGTGGAATATTTTATTTTTTTTTTTTTATTTAAAACTATGGTTAAGAATTGTATTCTTATCAGGGTTGTGATTTTTAAATCAGGTTCAGGGTTTCCTTTGCATTTGTTTATTACATAAGTCAGTTTGGTTTTGATCTCTCCCCCTTTACACACAAGGGCCAAAGTATGACTTGAACCAGCCCTCGTACCCTGGATTCGAGAGGGACGTCTTTAAGACGGTCTCAGACTACTTTGTGAACCTGCCACAGCCGCTGCTCACTTACGAGTATTATGAGTTGTTTGTGAACGTCTTGGGTATGTACGGGTGGCCTCTCTCCTCACTGATAATGTGGTTCTGAGTCAAACTTCCTTATTAACCAATCATGGCCAATTCTGACTGAAACTTTCGTGTCTATACAAATATGGGGTTTCCCAATGGTGCCAGTCTGTGTCCTCTCTCTAAAATGTCTATATCAGCTTGACAGTATATGGAAACCAGTAACTTCTGATTGTGACCGTTTGTGGGTATTCCAGCTGAACTGTGTAGTTCACCATGTTTGCATGAAACATGAAATTGCAGGATGCTTCTGTCCCGTATATAAACGTGCTTGTGACAGGCTTCTCTGCACGGCTTTTGAGTGGCACTGTTCGTGTGTTTCTGTGTGGTTGTTTTTACTAACATGTGAAATGGATTGGCTGAGCCTTATTCCCGGTCCCCAGTCTGCTGCCTGCCTGTTTTGCCCCCCTCACCTGCATCATGTCCTTAATGTTGTTCTCTGGTCCTTCATTAGTTTTGTGTGGCTACATCGTGCTCCCTAAAAATCGTCACGGGAAGCGTAAAAACCTGGAAGATGCCGGCTGTCCGCAGCCACCGAAAACCCCCCACCTGAATGGGACCAAAGCATTCAGGTCTACAGAGTGTCTCCTCCTGAGCTTGATACGGAAGGAGGCGATTGATGAAACCGAATCGCCCATGCGAGAGGTCTTCAGTTCCAGGCTGATGTCGAGGCCCTCCTCCCTGGGACTGGACCCCGTCGCATGGGCCCACCAGCAAGGAATCTCTAGTAGAGATTCTGGAGGACACTCTGCTGACTTGGTGGGAGAGTGTTGCCTGCAGAGAGAGAGCAGAGGAGCAGCGACCGGGAGACTCAGACCCCGGAGCTCTTCTCTGGAAGGACTTATTGATCATAAAACTGACTGTTGCTCCCAGCTCAAGTGCAAGTCAATGAAAAATCTGCCGTTCCGTAGAAGCGTCAGCAGTGGCAGTGGGGTCTTTAATCCCTCACCGTGGCACGAGGAGGAGGCTTTGGGGCAGAGCTGTCTGGGCAGAGCTGCCTCAGCGTCGAGTCTTTCTTGTGATGTGGCTTGTAGCAGAAGAGATGCGATTGTGCACTGCGCTGAGCTTCCCAGCTGCAGCGGTGTCACTTCTGCACCCCTGCCGGCGGTGCAGCCCAGAAGAAACCGTTCCAGGAGCTTCTGCAACCTCCCCGACGTGGTCAACCACAGGTCTGCCAGCAGCGTCAGCATCAACACTCCCGTGGCTGAGATCACCATGAAGCCGGACTGTTCCTCCAGCATTGGGCTGCGAAGGCCCAGTTTACTCAAGCTTGCCAGTTCCCCTGCAGGAGTCAGTAGGCGCTGTTGTAGCTCTATGGACTTGTCCACCAAGTGTGCTGCCCCTGTTCAGTCTGTGTACACTATCACACAGCGCCCGAATCCTGAACAAAGTAAGGCCATGACTGCATGTGAGTCTGAGCTGTACTGTGGCTTCTACACTTTGCTTGTTTGGCATCTGCTTAAACTTTGAAAAGGCGACCTTCTCTCCCCCCCCCCCGTCTTTCAGGGTTCAGCAGCTCCAGTCCAAGGGCCACAGGCTAGACTGCCCCTGTTTCAGTTCTTAACTAGAGCAAATAGTTTACTTTGTAATGTCACCTTGCTTCATGTTCAGGGTGTAAACAAGCTGCTGATTTAAAATGCGTCCCATAACTCACCGTTTCCCAACTTGGTCCTCGTGGACTGTCTGGGAGGGAGCAAAAACACGGACTATCTAGAGGTCCTTGAGGACCAGGTTGGGAAACGGCATTAAGACTCTGGCTCTCAAGGACTGGATTTGCCTGATTTTATTTATTCATTGATTGACTGACTGGATTGCTCTGCCTCCCAGTCCCCAACCAAAAGCATGCACATCTATTAATTATCTATCTTTATTTGTTTAGTTGCCCGCTGTGTCTTAATCCACTCATTTTAAGGCTTTATTACCCTAAAATGAGTTTGTAAGGTTTGCTAAGGTTTAAGCAAACTAATTCCTGACTCTTGTCACTGGACAATGGTATTTTTCTACAAGCTCATCCTGTCTGATAGAGAATTATTTCCTGGCCTCACAGCCCCCAGCACCCTTAGCTGTGAATCTGGTGAATGTGCAGTTTTCATTTTGAGGCAATCCCTTTAGCTCCATTCAGGGCATCTTAAGTAATCTGTGCCCCTATGAAAAATGCTCTAAACTTATTTATTGTTCTGTCTCCATATGTTCTTAACATGCAGTGCTATTTTCAATATTCCAGAGGGAGTGTCATGCATTGTGAACAGTCAAGACTGATATGTAGTGTAATATTTACTGTAATTGTAATAATGCCTATTAGCAGTTCTGCTTTTTCCAACTAATCTAAACTTGTATTTTGCCTTGCATGATTTAATTCGCTCTTGTTTGGATTTGGGCCCCTTTATCTGTCATGTGACATGGCTTTGCAGATCCAGACCCCTCTCTCTCTCTCTGTAGGTCTCCTGCAGCCACAGCTGGAGCGGGTGGCCATTGAGGCCCTGCAGCTCTGCACCCTTCTCATTCCCCCGGTTCGTCGGCGAAAGCTGCAGCTACTCATGCGCATGATCTCTCGCATGAGTCAGAACGTAGACATGCCCCGGTTGCACAGCGCTCTCGGGACACGCACACTGGTAGGGGGCCTGGATGTATCTTCTCCAAACCTCAGTTCCAAATTTAAGTTGGCCAAAGCAGATGGCATGAATTGCTCCCTGCCGTGACCACTAGGTGTCACTATGGTTTCAGATGGTGCACACATTTTCCCGTTGTGTCCTCTGCTGTGAGGAGGAAATGGACCTGGATGAGCTACTGGCCACGAGATTGGTCTCCTTTTTGATGGATCATCATCAGGAAATCCTCCAGGTTCCAGTCTACCTGCAGAATGCAGTTCAGGATCACATTGCATACCTCCGGAAAGTTCAGGTGGGGCACATGGGGGTCACCTGTAGAGCTGCAAACTCTTATGTGTGCTTCAGAAACTTCCAGTGTAGGCTGAAATTAATTAATCGTGTAAAATAACTAACTAGTAATCAGTCAGTTTTTTTCGACTGATGGAATAGTGATACTTCATTGTCTTTTCACTTACCCCATCTGGCTCTGTATAAGACACACAGAGGTGAGCACAAGCTAGGGGTCACAGCCCAGGGTCAGCTAGCAACTGCAGCGATCAAGGGTTAAGGGCGTTTTTCAGGAACCCCAACGGTGACATCAGTGTGTGGAGTTTGCACGTTCTCCCCATGTTGTGGAGTTCCCTTTGGGTAGTCTTGTCCCCGCCCCCTAGTCCAAAAACAAGTTGTCTGTCTCAAATGTGTCCTGCAGTGGGTTGGCACCGCCTCCTGGATTGTTCCCTGCCTTGTGCCTGTAGCCTCTAGCATAAGCTCCAGACCTTCATGACCCTGCATCAGACAAAGCGGGTGTAGGAAGCAGATGGATGTTCATTGTTCTGTCCCTTCCCCCGTCAGGTAACGTATCCTGGTGCGGATGCTGCTTCAGCTCTACCAACGTACTCGTTCTGCAGACAGATCAGCGCTCAGGAGTTCGAAGAGCAGAAGCTGACGATCTCTCAGGCGGCCATCGCTGAGCTGCTGGAAAGCCTCATCAAGAACAAAACCATGGCTGTGAAGGAGAAGAAGAAGAAACTGGCGCAGGTAAGAATCAAGAAGGAAAACGTATATGAAAGGTGCAAACTTGATATAATCTGAGCCTTGATCATTTAGTTTGGTTCCATCCTCAGTTCCGGAAGGAATACCCGGACATCTATAGCCGTCGTTTTCCCAGCACAGAGAGTGAGGCCCAGCTGTTTGCGGACAAGCCAAAGATCAAGCCACCAATGCTGCTGCACATAAAGAAGACGAAAGCGTTCCGTGTTCACAACTGAAGTCTCTCTGCTCCTCGCAAACTGCATTTTATTTTTGAACACCTATCAACTAAATGAAGGAAACCGTAAGATGATATTTAGTGTGCATGACTTTCATTATTTAAACATAACCCGAAGTTAACACTAACCTTGGACATTTGGTACACAAATCCGATACTTGACATATTTCCGTACAATAACTTATTTTTGTGTTTTCTTAATGCAGCATTTTATCACCCTTTTTTTTTGAAATGGTGAAGGATAAATGCTGGATATGCTACAATTACTTGGTATCTGCACAGGACAAGAATTGTTACTTTATTTCCAAAAATGTATGAATTTCACAATCAGGTGCCATTTAGTTATTTGGTGAACTAATCCATGGTACCTGTATATTTGGGCAAACAGGAATAGCTTTATGCAATACTTTTGGCTATTCTTTGTTGCCTGCTTTGTTTATTTTTTTTTATTGCCTCTGAAAGACACTATTTTGAAAGGTACGACGACCCCCCCCCAATTTTGAAATGTTAAGTTGTTGATGTGTGAAAGAACATTCTTACTATGACGTCAATTCTGTGTATTTGGTTTTTATTTTAGACAACACTAAGTAAACCTTTTAAAGTGAATATTCTGTTCTGTTTCATTGGTTCATTCATTGGTTAAGTTTTAAAAATGAATTTGCAGAAATGAAACTGATTCCCCGTAAGTATCAATGGTGTGTGTGAGTGAATGGTGTGTGAGTGTGTCCTGTGATGAGTTGGCAGCCCATCCTGGGTTATTCCCTGCCTCATGCTGATAGTCTCTGGACCCCGAGTAGGACAAGCAGTTACAGAAATTGGATGGATGAATGTAGAGAAATCATGCATATCTTTCAGAATAATATAAAATCAATATAAAAACAAGCGTTTAGTATTATCTACTAAATCCATGTTATGTATGATATAATTTAAAGTTCATGTGAAAGTTTTCTGCTTTTCTTATAGGCTTTTCCCATCAAGTGTGTTTTTTGGTATGAAAGTGGACATAATCATACAATCATACACTGACTTGAGCATAGAAAAACATACATTGTCAAATATAATTGAAATGCTTTATAGCTTTATATGGACCATCTTTGTAGCTGTGCTTATACTTGTCGGTTACTTTTTCATATTTTCTCTTATTTTGTCCTGTACACACATCTGTGGTAGTGTATTGATGGTAGCCCTGCCAGTCAATGCTGCTGATATGTCTGACTAAACCAAACATATCAAAATATCAGAAGCTGATTACACTCAACTACACCATTCACAAATACAGTGCTTAATTGGTATTCTTTAGTGTGCTGCATGGCACATTCGCAAAAAAGACAAGGATATATTGTTTAATTTATTGAATAATGAATTATTCATTTGTAATGGCCCCATATATTCATGTTGATGTTCTCGAACAGTGTCTTGTGCTGAGCTCTTGTCTACATTAAGCCCTTTATGAATGATATAACCATCTCATGCATTTCACATGACCTGTTATGCATAAGAATCATTTAGCAGTTATCTAATGTTTCCTGTGCTGTCAAGTGCCTGACCCAAGGAACGTAAGGAACTCCTGTCTCACGCCCAGCCTCTGTGTCTTTGAACTCTTTGTCTTTGTTACAGTAAGAAGGATGAACTGCTGAAGCAGAGTTTGTGGAATATGCAATCAAACATGTCTTTTAATGTGTGTCCCTTACTCTTCCCTGCACTTTACAAGTTTTCCTAGACAATGCACTGCGATGACAATGGATGTAGACAAAAGGGTACTTACAAATAGAGCTCTATTGGGTACTTTGTCCTCCCAAAACATTGTAAATTTTTAATTCCGATTTAAGCATAAAACTTTACTAACTGGAATAACCACTAGTCACAAAGAATGCAGAACAGTGTCTGAACACAGAACATGCTGAACCTAGGGGTCGTGGTGGCCTAATGGCCAGGGAAGTGCTTGTGATTGAAATGTTGCTGGTTTGAATCCCTGACCAGCAAAGTACCTATTGAGGTACTGTCCCCCACATACTGCTCCCCAGGCGCTGAATTAGCTGCCCACTGCTATGCTACATACAGTATGGGTTAAATGCAGAGGACACATTGTTGTTGCTGTGCTTTGGTGTGTCAACAAGGACAATCAATTACTTTCACTCACACTTTTACCTTTAAGCAAATGGGTTGCAGCAGCAGAAGACCACACTGGGTGCCACTACTGTCAGCTAAGAACAGGAAACGGGCCACAGTTGGCACGGGCTCACCAAAATCAGACAATAGAAGACTGGAAAAACGTTGCCTGGTCAGATAAGTCTTGACTTATGCCACAGCATTCAGATGGTAGGGTAGCATGGATCCACAATCAGGCTGTATCAACAGTTCAGGCTGCTGGTGGTGTGAAGGTATGGAAAAAAATTTCTTGGCAGATTTTGGGGCCCTTGGTCCCAACTGAACATTGTTTAAAGGCCACAACCTACAGTACCTGAGCATTGCTGCTGACCATGTCCATCCCTTTATGACCAGTGTACCCAGCTTCTAACGGGTAGTTCCAGCAGGATATCGCATGTCACAAAGCTCATATCATCTCGGACTGGTTTCTTGAACATGACAATGTGTTTATTGTACTCAAATGTCCTCCACAGTCACCAGATCTCAATTCAATGGAGCACCAATGGGATGTGGTGGAATGGGAGATTCGCATCATGAAAGTGCAGCCGACACATCTGCAGCGACTGTGTGATGCCATCACGTCAACATGAACTAAGGGCTCGGAGAAATGTTTCAAACACCTTGTTGAATCTAGAATTAAGACAGTTCGAAGGCAAAATGGGGCCCAAATCACTAGCAACAACGTGTACCTAATAAAGTGACCAGTGAGTGTACATCTCAATTAAATTCCAGCAAAACCTATGAGACTGCAACATTGCCTTCGTTCTGTTTCAATTATAATGTAATTACTTTCTCTTGGATCTTGAACAACATAATTAGGATGGATCTGAACAAAAAAGTGATTAATTACAAGTTTGTCTGACCTTGGCCAGCACTTGCATTCAACTGATAATGACTGGACAAAATCAGAGTCTCATTAATCACATCAGTATCAAGAAAAGGGAAAGCAGCCCTCCAATAGAGCAGTATATTTGTAAAATCATAATGAGTTTCCCTTCTTCACCAGCATAGCTGTAAGAGAATGCAGGCTGTACCTTTTAACACAAACAAGGCTGATACTAATTTAGCATTTTGCTCAAGTTGAGATGTAGTGCTGCTGCCAGTACAGTACACACACATCCACACTTTCAGGTGGTTTTTCTTATTTTTTCTTTGTTTGTATTTTGTCCATAGTAGTGTATTGTAGGCTTCGGTTCTCATTTGGGAGAAGGCAGTTGAACGCCATTATCGTAAAGCCAAACGCCAATGGAAAAACCTGAGGACACAAAGGGATTATTGCTCAACAGGGACTCAGGGTTTTGATTGGCTGAGAAACATCTGTGAGCTGCTGTGTTTGGGAAGCGGCCTCCCTGAATTCTCAGTGTTTCCCCCCCAAATGCAAAAACTGGATTGTTCTTCATGCCAAATGGCTAGCCGGTGAGTACCCTTCAGCTTCATGTCTGGTTAATATGCTTTAGCTATGGAATTACTGGTCTGATACCACAGAAACATCTCAGCTGAAAGTGTTTCACTACCTTAAGCAGTCACAAACAGAAATCATTTAAAGCAACACACAGGAAACTTACCATACATTTGAATCAATCTTGTAACCTACTGCACCATGTTTTGCATCCTATTCATTAAGTTTGATGTTTTAATTTCAACCAGATGAAGCAGGACTTCAGACAGCATGACCTGTAATTATTTGAATGATTGATAACATGCCCTTTTGCTTTATTAGATAAATTAAAAAGCCAAGTAGCTTTATTTACCCTAATGTTTGGTTAATGAGTCACATGGAGTTATGAGATATAAGAATCATGCAGGTCTTTGACTTTAGATGCAGCGTCGAGCTGCCATGTGCGGCCACATCCGATTCCGCTCAGGTCGCAGGTCAGCTAGGGAACACATGACCCCTTGCATTGCTTTTCCCTAGGTTTTTTTTTTTAAACTGAATTGGTAAATCTGTAAGTGTTAAATAAGTGAGCAGAGACTCGACTCTGGTTTCTCTTGCTCTGTCACCCTCTGGCCCCAGCACAACTCGCATCGCACTCACTTTAAGCAAGACTGCTGTGTCTTTCCAGGAACCATTCCCCCGAGGCTGGGGGGTGGCCCTACTCCTCCTCTGTCCCGGCTTATTTGAAGGGGAAGGGGAGCCGCTGTCACACCTCTTTGATGGACAGGCCCTTATAAACAGGTTTGACTTCAAAAATGGGAAAGTTACCTACAATTGCAAGTACAAATTTTAACCTAATTGTAATGCGATTTTAAGATATTTGTTTATGTTGGAGATGAAATAAGGTGACAAAAAAGAGTTGCTGAAGTATACAGAATAATGAAAAGTAACTAATAACCCATTAAAACGAAAGGGAATGTCGGAGTGTTGATCACATTTTCAGGTAAATACAACACAACACTGTAATGAACATACAGGATAAATTGTTAAATAACATTCATATAAAACAAACAAACATCATCCTAAAATTTTTAAAGGAACATGTTGAGTTATAGTTATAGATATTTTCATATTCACTGTCCAGTTTATAAATTGATTGTGAAATTAGGGTTATTTGATATGGACCGAGGCAGGAAGCATCCAATTAGTGTCACAACCCTTCCCAAATGTCTCCTGCCTTCATAATTAGTGGGGGTACACTATCCACAGAAGAAAAATGTTATGGTTTTTCTTATCTTTCCCTTAATGCCAAAGGTATGAAGAAAAGTTAAAGAATTATTATTAAATTATTACATAACTATGGGCTATATTTAATATCAGTTACTCACGTCTTTAAAAGATTATTTGAAAGTAGCGTTATTTAATGAAAATCCATTATTAATATCCCATGCATATTTTGATTATTTTTAATGAATGCATTTCCAACAGTGCAATTAGCCAAGTTTTTGTGTCATTTTAGATTTTTAAGAACAGATGCCTACACACGTGCCATGACAGAGAATCGGGTGGTAATCACAGTTTGACACCGCTGCCTATCAGTCCCTTGTAAAAACATCTTCTCTTGGTCTGTTATTTTCATCATTGCTGTTTAGTTGTTGCTAACATGCTATGCAAGCTAATAAGATGATTACACTGTCACTGCACAGGCCTGCACTGTCCTAACATATCAGATCATTGCTATTGGTCTTAGAGAACAGTAGGCATGCAGGGTTGTTTAAGTTTGCTATTTAACTGTACACTCACTGCTGAGAGAGTGTGCAGTTTCAGTGCTACCCATGTGCATAGCTATAACATTTACATTTACATTTACAGCATTTGGCAGACGCCCTTAGCCAGAGCGACTTACATAAGTGCTTAAGACTCTGC
>JAODKF010000038.1:23323960-23335914 GCA_026779585.1 Mormyrus proboscirostris | reverse complement strand
ATAGCAGAGTCTTAAAGCACTTATGTAAGTCGCTCTGGCTAAGGGCGTCTGCCAAATGCTGTAAATGTAAATGTAATTGGTGAATCTCCGCAAAAACTGGGAGGTCGTCAAACAAATCGCCGTGGCGGCCCCCCAGCCTGAAGTGCGCTGATACATTGTAGCCACCAAAGTGAACTGGGTGAGTCGATGTTCTCCAAGTCTCACATTCTTGATGTCAGAATAACACTTCAACGATAAATACATGGAAAACAGTGTCGGTGAAGCCCCCCCAATCTTCCTGCGACCAGTGAATGGTGTAAGCCCCCAACACAGACGCACACAGGACAATACTGCAGACTTTGTACAACCTCTCTCTATTGGAGGAATGTCTTTTTCTCATATCTGTATCTCTCTCACACACACACAATCTCCTGTTTTTGAATGATTGTATGTTTACATAGCACTCTGTCTGTGTTTGATATTGTCTTTTGTTTGATCTGTGTCAACTGTGCCCGGACGGAACACGCAAAGTACAAGCATTTTCATTGTATGGTGTACCTGACTTTTACCATGCACGGAACAGTAAACTTCCTAATCTTAGCCAGCAAAGGGGAAGAATCTGATTACTCTGGCCACTGCAGTCTTATGCAGTGATGGAACCATTTGGTTAAAACCAGAGGTTCTGTTCTCTGGCCCACATCAGGGTACTTAGGTATTTTTTCTAAAAATGAATTCATTCAGGACATGCATATGTATGTATATGTGATACATCTTTTGTCATGTTCCGTAGCATTCTTCTAGCCTACGTTGATTGACTGGTCATATACGCTAATGAGCTCACAATAAGAATTAATCTTAGGGAAATGTATCTTTCTTCCAAAGCATTTGATTTCCCACAGAGTAACTACCGTAATTTCTGTAGAAAGGACTACACTTACGCCTACGGACTAGACCTCAACCGCATTGTCCCAGACAGGGCGAGCACAGCAACCACGCTCAAGAATGCCAGTGTGTTTCTAAAATAGTGATGCTCAAAGCAGTTTTCCTTTCATGTGGATTCCCAGATATGTAAACTGAATGTGAAAATGCAGGAGACCTGGGTGTGGCAGGATGCAGACTCCTACCCCCCGAGCCGCTGTTTCTGTAGACTCCAAACAGGCTCAAGGAGGATTATGGGAAGCATGCAGACTGCGAGGCTTCTGCCAAAAGTGTGTTTAGCAGAGCCCTGCGTGATACTGCTGACTGGTTGCCTCTGCAGGAGTTTTGCTGACCATCGTGGAGAACCCCAAGGCCGCCGAGAGGACAGGATATCTGCTGATTCTCGACGCCAAAGACCAGAGAGAGACTGCCCAGGCAGAGGTGGCGGTCACCTTCCCTGTGACCTTTCACAGCATGTACAAACCTTAAAGAGCATGTAAATATCATTACAGGTGCCCGAAGCGTACACTCTCCTTGCCTAAATAAGAGTGGAAATAACTACATGTTTTTATTTATAGGATAGTAATATTAAACATTCTGTTTGCCCTGATTAAAGGTGACATTTAAACTTTTAAATTTAAACTTTACTCTTGGCTGCTGGAGACAAAAATTCCCCTAAGGGACGAGGCTCTCATTTGTTATGTTTTGTCCCTTGACGCCTTATTTACCTTTAACAAACATAAGGCACCGTTCTATATAGCATTAAAATACCAGAACAAAAAGATTTTTGCAAATGTAATGTATAATAAAATTGTTATAAACATTTTGTTGTTAATATAATCAGTCATCAATTACTTTTATTTGTCAAAAGGACAGACTGGTTTTCCAAAATGGTACCTTGTTTCTCAGAACATGCCTTTCAAGACGCAACTCAGTCAATCAACAGACAACATTCACAGTCAGATAATACAGATCCTTGGAAAAGCATGTATACCCTTCCTTAAAAGTTGTTAAACGTACATAAAGTATTCTTTAATTGCACAATTATAAATACAAATACAAACAAAATAAAATGTTATGCTTTGAAAAGGTTTAGTTGGTGTTAGGACTGGGCAATATGGCAAAATATCTTTTCGTGGTCATTTTTTGGTATTTTATATATTTAGAATTATAATGACATAATTCAAGTCATCATTTCTTTACTACAAGGCTCTTTTAATTCCCTTAGGATTCCGCTTAAAGAAATTCAGAACGCGAAAAGGATTACACATTGAATAGTCTGCAAACTAAAATGCAATGTTAATAAATCACATAATTCAGAGAGTGTTATAGTTTTGAATTTTATAATTTAGTTTTTATTTTTGTATTTTCATTTGAAATTCAGTTTTCTTTTACTTACGTTTCAGTGCGGTTTTATATTACAGACATATTTCCATTTGGTTTTTATATATATATTAGGTTTTAGTAATTTTATGTCTAGGAACAAGTGAATGTTGTGGAGTTATTGTGTTTGTCATATCTTTAGAGAACCTATTATAAATGCACACTGCACATTATGTACTTAAAAGTAGTAGGCAAAACATGTTCCTGGTATTGTTCATCGTCAATATATTGGATTAGTTTTCCGTGAATGCTTTCCATCAAGGACATACAATGAACAAATCACTGCTTCAAGTAAACAGTATTTTTACACAGTAATTGGAAGAACTTCGCCATTTGAGTTAGATTTGGAAGCAATAATTAATATTTTTCCACATAGTTGTAGCTTTTAAATTTCATTTCCATTAAGAAAATGATTTCTGACAGTGTCCATCCATGGCAGGGCGTAACACCAAAAAATGCCAACAGTACGGTATGTTGTTCGGATTTTTCTCTCTGCTCATTTCAGCAAACATGTCTGAAATGCTATAGTTGCCTCTCATTCTGCATTATAGAGGACAGCCCCATATTGAAAAGTGCTGTATTCCATTTCGAACCAATGCAGGACGCACCATTTGCCCTTTCATTTGTGTCTGGGGATGGCGTTCTGCATTTCTTCCAAGTCACCATTGTATGTGGAAACCCTAATTGCTCATGTTCATGATTCTAAGCACATTCATGCTCTACTGGACAGCAGTGCTTCAAGCAGTGAAATAAGATCACAATATTTTTAGCTAGCACAAGTTTGCAGTAGACGGTACCACTCCGTTGTGAATCAGACTTGAAATTGACATAGTATCAGCACATTACCAACGTTTTACCTTCTTTAGCCATAAAATGTAAAACAGTAGCATGTGGCATGCTCTGCTAACTCAGCCAAACTTGCTGTGCGTTGCAGGGTGTAGGTTGTCCATTTTCAAAAGATTACCATATGATTGGTTAGCCTTGTGTATGTTTCTGTGATGTGATAGGTTTATGAGTGCTCTGAAGTAATGTTCCTTATTAACAATTTACCTAAGTTTATCATTTTCTTTCAATTTCATGACAATAAGTCAATACATCATTTATATTACCCAGCCCTATTGCACACCAAGTGTGAGAATTTTTACCAAATTATATCTTTGCAGATTTACTTATTGACAGCATTTCAAATTTCAGATTCTCAATAGAATTCAAAACAATGAACTTTGCCTTTGTGTTTTGCATCACTGAAAAAAACGAACATTTGTCTGAATATTTATCATTGATAAGATATCAAACTGGAACATCACAGACAAATAAAACTCCTTCATGTACACATGTAAAAACAAAAATAAAAACAACGCAACCTGAAATCAGCACCTTGGTATTGATGCACAAAAGCAGAGTTACATCCGTAGAACTGGAGAGGTTTCTCTTCCTTTGGAAGTCTGGTAGTTTTGTTGCTTAATAATCTTCAAACAATTGCTCAACACCTGATAAAACACACAAGAAATCAAACCAAGGAGGGATAGAGCTTACCAGCTACTTATTAAAAAAAGACAGCAATGATCCGAGCTCACTAAAAGCAATCACTATCAACGATTAGATTATTATTGTGATATGTGGAAGTGGTGCACAGTTTCCTGCAGATTTTTACATTTTTGACTGGATTACCCAACAAAATGACTCGAGATTTAAATAACTTGAATGAATATTGCCCAAAAGGCAGGGTTTTACAGACCTACTCTACAATATTTCAAACAACCATTCTTCCTTGTTCCCATTTCAGCCACTGTGATCCTTTTTCACTACTTTAAGACTTCCAAAAATAATCCGTTAGATGAAAGAAAATTATATTGATGAATTGAAAAACCAATGGATAGATTTTTTTGTAGCACATTTTTTATTACAACTAGAAAAGATGCTGTCAGAATGACTGCCATGTATTCTCAGACAGCTCAGTGACCCCCTCCCCCTGTCTACTCTCTACTCTTCCAACACTCAACCCATGTCATTTTACCCAGTCTTAGTTAGGGCACACAACTCTGAAACTACACCTATTCATTTACTGCACATGACACTTCGTGGTAAGGTAAAATTGGACATTGGTAGGCCTGGGAGGGAAGGCATAGTGGGTCCGTTATGTTTTAGGCCTTAGGAAAGAAGAGATTGTTTTGAATGCTGTGTGACCTCGCTTAGTGATAGCTGCCTGCAGTTAGTTCCACAGACCCTAAACTTGGAGAGACAGACAGCGGAGCAAAGGGTGGGACAAACCACTTGCAGGAAGAGACTCAAAGCCCCAACTGGTGCACAGAGAATCATAGCTTTATAAAATAATCGCAGTAGACAATATATAAATGATTATGCAATTGCCAATGTATAAGTAATCATGTTAATCATACTAATGTTAATCACGCTAATCATACGTTAACCATGTACTTGCAGTGATTCAATGACAATATGAGAATGTGTTAATCATTAATCAATGGAACAGCCAAACAGTAATTCAATGTCATATAATTAATATCTATATACATATCTCAAGAAGCATCTTAGAACTTAGAAGTCCTGGGAGTTATAGTTTATAAAATGGTTGCTCTGTGTGCTGGGAGTGACTTGGTACCGAGTGCCAGAGTGTGATGGGAGCGCTTTGCTGAAATTGCTGGAATAAAAGATTTCTTTTACTTCACCAAAACTGAGAAGTCCAGGCTTTTTTTTCCTAAGTGATTCTCTGTCTTATCAGAGAAGTTCATTTATAACTTTTCTACCACAACTTACATGCACAATCCGTCTCCACCCATTAGATGGTTAACTGTATTACTCAATGTACGCATTAATGTCCATGTCTTAAGACCTTCATTTGTATACTTTATATTCTTTATATGCCTAAATATTTATATTCAATTTCTCACTCACACTATGCCCAACATTTTTCGTGACATAAGAGTAAGAGCTGTAACAGACATACCAATGGAATAACTAAATGCAAGCCACACTTTATGTCCTCTGCTGCCATCTATCGCTGTGGTTTCAAATTTTGGGGTGGTGTGTCAGATTTTCAGATGTATATTTTCATTCATACAATGTTTTTGTGAAGTGGCATTAATATCCATCAAAGATCAAATAGAGTAAACAGAGTAATAAGATCAAAGACTATCCTGTTCACAAGGTTAAGCATTAGAATCGATCATCAAGCATCAATTTCGCTCAAAATCTGAACAGGTCCAGATTGTCTCCCTTACAATGCATCTGCTAAGGCTGAAAAAGATCTGTACAATACCTTTTGTGTTATTGCGCTATATCTGGATCAAGTGTTTGAATCCTCCCTTTTTTGTTATCACTATCGAAATTTTATCACTTCCAGGTTGCCACCCATAAAATGTGTCTGCAAGTTTGGTAAAGATCCATGAAATACTTTTAAAGTGTGTTTTAAAGTGTCCCAGTGTGTTAAAGAGGCACCCTGGTAATTGGGCTGTATATCATTCAGAAATTTTCAGTACCAGTATTGATACCGATACCTAGACTTTGATATCGGTTCCTGAACGATACTGTTTTCGATACCGATTCTATAAAATGTACTTTAACAAAAAGGAAATTACATTACAGTACAAATCTTTAGTCTCATTTATGTATTTGTTTGGCAATGCTTTAAATATTTTTAATGTTTTAACAAACCCATATGTTTTTTTTTTCCTGCCAACATTTCACCTATTGCCTCACATTACCCATACTGTACATAATCACAAAACTGCTTAAATCATGGGAAAACAGTAGCGATTTAAATATGTTTTCAAAGTATATATCTTTTGACCAAATATCCATTTGTTTGCAGGTTTATAAAACTAGACATTGATTATAAATCTGTATGGAAAGGAAGGCTAATATAATTAGTGTTCAACCTGATTGGTAATATAGAAGTTATTTCAATAATAACACAGTTTATCTTATTGAGATACTGTTCCTTTAAGAAGCAGAACCACTGCATACATTCCAGAATGTGGTTTAGTTTCACCCAAAAGGCTGAGTAGCCTATGAGCCCATTAAGGGTTAATGGGTCATAAACAACCTACAAATTCTTTGAATGATTAGCATTCGCCTATATCGCAAGTTCATCATGGCTTACCAAATTATTCTCTTAGTAATTATCATTAAAGCCATTCATGTTAAAACACGCATTATACTGAACAAATTCCATGGAAGATTTTCAAGCAAAATGCACGTTTAATATCACCTTGATGACATTTACCCCACAGCTATCAAAATTTGGCACCGAATGACCAGGCATTTTTCAATACTCAATAGTATTTGGTGGGTGCCAAAAAAAATTATCAAGTCAGTACTCAGCACCACCTGGTCCTACTTTCAGATAAATCTGCTGGCCATAGACAGTTGATGACACAGCACATGCTATAATCAGAAATATGAGGCTATGTATGGGTTGAGGCACTATGTTGACCAACCCTCTGACAGGCTTCCAGAAAGAGCTTTGCTCAGTAAGGTTTACCTTTCTAGTGTCCTGGGGCAGAATCACACCATCATCCCAAAGTCTTCCAGTTGAAAAGAAAGCAGAACTTTCCTCATCTAACCTAAAGAACGAACACACATTTGCATCAATACATGTAAACATTCTCTTAACTGCAGAAACATCTTGGTGTCCTGCTTTCACACAAACATCCCAAAGGCACTTCTGCTGGAACAAGGCTCACATGTCATTGATGCTCTGGATCTGATCTTGCTCTTGAAGCAGAGCTCCAGAATGCCCAGGTGCCACCAGCGACACCCTGGCATTGGGCCACAGGAATAAGAAGTTGGGATCAAAGGATCTGCCACACTAAAATAAAAGCAGATAAAGGGCATCTGAAGTCGAAGGCGTCCATGATGATGGAAGAGCCGACTAAGAGTATACGGTTAATGTTCACAGTATTTACTGTGTAAAACACAGATAATGGATTCATAATACACATTACTACCATGGCATAACTCTCAGGTCCATGACACCCTCCAATGACTACGGTGATCTTTGGCGTAGAGGAGCATGCTATGGCTGAGATCATGGAGCTCTGGGCTTTCAGTCGGTTAGTGTTGAACTCTGCCTGCAGCAGAAATCATAGTTACACTACAGACTTAGCAAACTTTAGGGTTTTGGCAAGCACGTCGGAAAAGATGCATTTGAAAATCGTGCTACACTGGGCGAAAAAAGAATCATACTTTCCTTGCAGAAGCACTCAGACAAAAGGTTTATTGGTAAATCTCTGGTGGAAATGCTGGCCATGTGCAACAGGACCAGATCAGATTTTAAATAGAACAGTCGGGATTTGTAATTGATTTGTTTCTAAAGAAGCCAAACCAGGAAAAGTCACCATGGAAAGACAACATTGTTCATCTGAAAATATTTATTTCTGCTCTGACACCTGGAGTTTATTTACAGGACCTGCTGCTCTGAAAAGAGCAGTCTGTTAGGTGGAATAGACATGTGGAAAGCTTTCAAAATAAATAGAGGTTTAAAACCAAGGACTTGCTGTCAGACATTTGTCTATTCAGGTCATAGGATCAGGATGTTCCGCTGTGACCTAAACTGAACTGCATGAATTAATGGATAATCACAGCATTTACTGAGCACCCAACAAAGGTACTAAATACATAGTAAAAATATTGGAGCAATACCTGGGCTGCCGTCAGAGTGTGGGCCAGACCTGGAGGCGTGTTCTGCAGGAATATTATGGGAATATCTCGCTGGTCGCAGAGCTGAACGAAGTGGCTTCCTTTCAGCGCTGCTTCATACCTCAGCTCTCCATTGTTTGCAACAATACCAATGAGATGTCTGGGGAAAAAAATGAATTAAAAAAATAATTATTAAAAAAAAAAAAAAAAAATCAAATTTTACACTCACAGCTTTTTCAAGAGTTTGACTTGTAAATTTTGGATAGTAAATGTCACAGTTTGGATAATAAATGATCATTGAATTCTCTGCCTAATCCTTTTTAGTCTATTCCTTCTTACTTTATTCTCTTTATTTCAACTAGGGTGGAATAAACTCACCACATCAGAACATTCCTGCAACATGCCAACCGGCTGGTCAAAGGAAACTTTTTTTTTTTTTTATAAAAGTCAGCATAGAGCAATTACTGTTTTCAATGTACATGTTTTGTTACAGAGGGTGTTTATAATAAAAAAAATCTCAATGTTGTTGTCTAAAATGTTTGAGAATTCTAATAAATAAATGAAAATACAGTACTGTGCAAAACTCTTAGGCAAAGTCATGTTTAAATGAGCTTCATGTTGGTATAAAACTATAATATTGTGGCTGTCAAAGTGTGTCAGCTTAGAGATTTCAAAACCCCTCCGAAAATCACCCCTGTATTTGCTGCAATTGCTCTGTAACTCTTTGTGGACTGCCACTTTGTGGCTGAGCTTCTGTTATTCCTAAATGCTTCCACTTTTCGATAATACCATTTACAGCTGATCGTGGAATATCCAGCAGGGAAGAAATTTCACAAACTGACTTACTGTATTGCAATACAGTCAAACTTCGTTACAACGTACCTCGGGGGACATTAAGAATTTATACAGTATTTATAACATAAATACAAGAATTTATAACATACAGCTTGTGTAGTTTGATATTAACTAGGTTAATATCAGTTACTCATAGACAGCCGACATAACACAAAATCCACTGCCGGCTTATCGTTCAAATCGCCTTACTGTAACCTAATGTCAAACCGAAATTATCCACCTGTATGATTCAATTGGCTGAAATAAATTTCGATACGTGGTAGACACCTGTCTTTTGTTAATTTCTTTCACTATATGTCACACAATTACCCCAATAACCACACAGTTTCAGAACTTAGTTTGCGTTCTTAGTTCGCGAAATCTGTTTCCTTTTATCAGGCATCTTGCTTGATATGCGGCAGCATGACACCATGCAAAACCATGAAAAAACAGGGGTTGCATGCAAGGAGTCCGGCCGGTGTGGAATGCTTCGTGAGAATAGGTTCATACAGTTAGGCATTGCTAAGCGATGTAGGTGGCCGGCAACAGCCGATTTGAATTGTGCGTGCGCTCGGAAGATGAGGCTGTACGTTGCAACGAAGGTCAGTTTGCCTATTTTCCACTGAAAATCATATGTTATATCGAAGTTTACGCTGTAAAGGTGTATGTTCTAAGTGATACTGGCAAAAGGAATAATGCATTACGCGAATTCGGGACATTGAAATTTGAACGTTGTATTGGTGTAAACGTTATAAACGGGGTACGTTTTACCGAGGTTCGACTGTAGTTGCATCCTATGACAGTACCAAGCTTGAATTCAGGTCTTTAGAACGACCTGAATCAATACCTCAGATTTATTAACTAACTAATGTAATTGATCAATTGATTGATTAATTGAGCTATAGTGAAATTATGGAATACATGGAATGGCTGGGACACCGCTGAGGAAAGATTTGGAACTGAAGCGGTGTTCATCTAGTCACCCAACTATTCTTGTTAGTTTTTAATTAGTTTTTAATTGTGTTACTCTTCATATGCATGAATAAATTAGGTTTATTTAGGCAACTGTACGGTTATTGCCCAATTATAAATAACTTTAAACATTTTCTTTGACTACTTAAGAGCTTTAACAGTATGACACATGTCCAAATGAGAAAGAAAAACATCCTTACATTTTAAATAATGATCTGTTTTAACCTAACAAATTAACTGGTACATTTAACCAGCAGATAATCATCTAAAATAAAGTTTGCCTGTAAACATTTAATTCGCATAATTCTGTAATTAATAAATTCATAACAGAGCTGTAGAATTTCTATGCAAAGAAACACAAAACTGGCAACTGCACTCAATGTGCAGACCGACCCTCCAGCAAAGAACATCACATGAATCATGAAACGGCTCCATCTAAAACTCTAAGAATGAAAGGCACCGCACCCAAAATGCATCAGTCCCCTATGCGCTGGAGAAGAAGCTCTCACCTATTACAGGCAGACTCATCAGCCACTAGAATCACATGCAAAAGCTACAGCACAGCTAATGCTATTATATACATTCCCACTTTCATTTTGTAAATAAATATTTGTACTTATATGGCTCTTTCTAGACAGGGTTATGCAGGTGGCAATAGCCTATAGATCTTACCCTTCGATTCTGCCAAATCCAGCGATGAGCGTCGTTCCGTAGCGAGCTTTGAATTCCTGAAACCTGCTGCCATCAGTCAGGCGACTCAGAATCTACACACGATAGGAGGGGTGTTTTGAAAAATCAGTGCGCTGCCTTCCTGTGTTGTCCGTGTAAGACTGGTGCATCATTTACATACCAGCCTGACATCCAAGCAATGGCTGTAATCTTTTGGAGCCAAACCTCTCAGCTCCTCCGCACAGTAAAGTGGCTGCTCCACGCTGACGTCACTGTCACCAGGAAGCTCATAATTAAGCGTTGAGATGATGTTTCTGGTATACTCGTAAGCCTCAGTTTCCACTTGGGCAAAGTGATCCACGCAGCCACTCACTCTGCAATATCACAAATTCTCACTAAGGCCTCGGATTTCCTCTTCATTTTGAACAAAACCTATTAATAGAAATTTATTTATCCTGTATCTCTAATATGTGCATGCCCTATCATGGTCTCTGTTAAAAAGCTCATAATCAGGTGGATATAAATCAGAGAAATTAAATGGCATGATTTGCTAAGAACAATATTCATGTGTTCTATACAGTAACTCTTTATAAACATTTTTTGGGACAGCAAACTCTTGTGTAGGGTGTTGGTGTGTTCCTGTATAACATAAACTACATGCTTTGATGTGATTGGGTCACTTCACAAATATTAAATCCCAAAAAAAAAAAAAAACTGTTGAAAAATGTAAGATATCGACAGAGCTCCCCTGTCGAGGAGAGGGAGAAGATCCCGGTTCGTCAAAACAACAAAACTGATTGTACTTGTGTTTCTAAACATACAAATACATACATAGAGAAATAAATTCTTTAAATAAATAAATTTGTATGAAGGCACAAAGGCTTCGTGCCTGTGATGAATGTGTTTACCCAGATGTTCACTTACTCAGCATGCAAATGGGCCCCTCCCAGGTCCTCTGGAGAAACCTCCTCACCAGTAGCTGCCTTAACTAGCGGGGGCCCCCCTAAGAAAACGGTCCCGATCCTGTGCACCATGACAGCCTCCTCAGCCATAGTGGGTACGTAGGCACCTCCCGCTGTGCAGGACCCACAGACTACAGCTACCTGCAGATCACAGGCACATTAAAGCGGCAGCTCACACAACACGGGAAGTACAGAGTGTGAAACAGGGCACGCCCTGGACACAAGGCCAGTCCCTCGCACGGCATGTAAATACTACAGGGCACGCATATACATACTAAGGGGCCATTTAGAAATCCCAACTCACAAAAGACGACCTCCAGGAAACACACATAAACATGAGGAGAATGAGGAGAATTCAGACAGGGTGGGGGCCGGAACCAAACAAATAACCCTAGAGCAGCGGTTCCCAAACTGGGGTGCGCGCACCCTTAGGGGTGCACAGTCTGACCACCAGGGGTGCGCGAGAGAATGTTTGTAATGGCGGAAAAAAAATATATTTTACTATTTTTATGTATTTATCTTGGGTAAACTTAACATGCCATATTTTTGAGAGAAAAGAAATTCACTGAGAGAGAGAAA
>JAODKF010000038.1:23285251-23307615 GCA_026779585.1 Mormyrus proboscirostris | reverse complement strand
TTTATCTTCAGCTGAAGGGAATTATGGACAGTTCCAAATACTAATTTTTCACCAATAACCTTCATGTGTCTGCTAGACCTTTCAGCACAATGACCCCAAGCATACATCCAAATCAACAAAAGAATGGCTTCACCAGAAGAAAATTAAAGTTTTGGAATGGCCCAGCCAGAGCCCAGACCTAAATCCACCTGAAAATCTGTAGGGTGACCTGAGGAGGGCTGTGCACAAGAGATGCCCTCACAATCAGAGAGATTTGGAGCTCTTCTGCAAGGAAGAGTCAGCAAATATTGCCGAGTCATGCTGATAGACTCCTACCCAAAAAGACTGAATGCTGTAATTAAATCAAAAGGTATATCAACAAAGTATTAGTTTATGGGTGTGCACACTAATGCAACCAGCTTATTGTATTTTTTTATATATTTTTCCCCCTAACAGTTTTTCCCTGTTTGTTTTTCAATTGAATTGTACAGGTTCTAGGCCACATTAAAGGTATGATAAGTTTGGAAATGGTTTATTATGGTCTCATTTTTACATCACAACAATCCAGCTTTTTAACAGGGACGTGTATGCTTTTTATATACACTGTATGCACTGCGTACTGTGTGTTTCACATTTGCCTGGCTGAAGTTGAATAAGACCTCCAGATTCAAATTGGAATTATGGGTTATTTAACTGAATGTGTCCAGTTTCTTACCATGTGATGCTACTTGGTTACTATTACTAAAGAAAAATCACATTATGTGTATTCCACCGTTAAAATGATAGGGAGATGTATCACATACATATGTGTGTAGCTGAAAGATTTTTTTTCGACCCATGTATTTACCACAATAGTGGCCATGATTCCCACACTTGGAGACATCAAAATACCCCTGGAATGTTTTTAAACGTTCAGTAAATAATTGTGTGCATTTTAGTTCTTGCAATGGCATGGCAAATAGGTAAATAGCAAATAGGATACACATTATTGTGTAATTATCAGACAAAGGTTAGGTTCAGATACATATAACAACATCTGAATAAATGAAATGTCAATTACTACTTTCTCAAGTCACTTCCCACATTAGAATTCATGATTTATGAGTAACTTCAAATCAAATTCTAAGAAATTAAACCATTTATAAATCTCAGAAATTACTACCCACATACTGCCCAAAATTCCATTGGCTCCCATTGCCCTTAGCTCAGCCAGGGATATACAATCCAGTGTTTGCCCTCCATTGTTCCACTTGTTTCAAAAGCATGTCCCTCCATGCTGAACATGGGATTCAGCTACAAAAAGCACAAGGGTCCTAAGACTGCCCCAAAGTCTTTCATCCAGCTGTCACCCCAACCTTTCACGCTTAGGTCTCTGATGGGTAGCAGGTCCATGGTCCCATCCCGAGAGTCTGACCCGCTCTTCACAGCAAACCGTACCTCCATCTGCGAACACAAGAGAACATTTTTTTCTGAACGAATGCTACTCTGTTCACAAGTCCTCATAAACACTGACTCCCTTTGACATCAAAAAGTGCATTATGCCTTGTCAAGTGTACTAATCATGTTACATTATCTGTTATATGCTGACATCTTGTGGCCAGAAGATTAATTACATTTGTAGAAAATCCAGGTGTAGTGATTGGTTATTGGTAGGAGTAAATCAAAGCAATAGTATCACTGCAGCCAGGAGCCGAATGTGGAGTGGGAGGGGCAATACTGAGCACGAAGCGCAATTTGGGAGGGTTTTATAACTGTTGATCTGACACTGTAACCCTCATTATACACCCCTGGTGATAATCTGCTCCTAAGTGACCTTGTAAATGAACTGCATTTATATAACGCTTTTCTACTCCTATGAGCACTCAAGTGCTTTACAATTCATGCCTCACATTCATACACCAGTGGCAGGGGCTGCCATGCAAGACACCAACTTGCTCACTGGGAGAAATTGGGGGTTCAGTGTCTTGCTCAAGGACACTTTGATGGGGCCAGGAGAAACTAGGGCTCGAACTGGCAACCGTCCAGTTGCCAAACGATAGCACAACCTCCTGCACCACCATCGTCCCACCTTGTCTTTCCTACTTGACACTCTGCTCCTGGCTGCAGCAACATACACTTGAATGTTTGTGACACAGCTGTTGTGTGTTTGTTATGAATGTCAGACCTATATAAATGATGTACTGTGACTGCCAGTAATTGAAATTTAGAATGCATAATTAAGTAACTTTAGTGTCTTTATTACATATTTGGATCCCTTAACGGGCTACATTTCTCACCTCGCAACCACGTAGCGACACTGTGCTGTAGGAGGAGTCCAAGGCTTTCATCTCATTTCCGTTGTCCCCCAAAATATGCATTGTTCTGTTAGTCATTGTATTGTGGTTGGAAGGACAAGCTATGGTCAAATGCTGTGAGGCTGAGTGACTGTGTAGCCGTAGAAACCGGAGCTGGACTGGATTAAGACCTGCATATTCAAACTGACACATGACACGAATCTGCTTAAAATCACTGAGGAATAGTAAATATAATAATGATTATTGTTATTTCTTATCTGACTTGTAACAGCTGGATATTTTACTGGAGCAAAGTTACATAACCACAGGAGGGCCACTACACAGGTTAGTGAGTATTATTGACCTTTAAAGAATTAAACTATGCTTTCTCTGGAGCTTGTATGATGGCAAACGCAGCTTCTTACTCTGAATCCTCCTTTAAGCTGGCTGAACCATGTGCCAGAGGTGTAAGTGTCCACCTGCTCTGATTCCCAACCTCCTGTGACCTGTGGAGAAATCACGGTTCCTCTCATTTCACAACCCATAAGATCCAATGGGTGCCCTACATATAAATGAGGCACAGCACCCTGAGCACCCCTGGTCCCTGATGCTATGATTAATCATCAGATTTTACACCCAGTATGAGGATCTTATGCAGCTCAGCACCTGTGATCTGATAGGCGAGATGCAGGTGGACCCTCCTGCTGTGAAGTTACAGAAGACATACAGGGCATCGAAAGGGCAGCCCTGATTGGGGTCCAAAAAAAAATGCCCTGCAAACAGGAAGTTGTGATAAAAATCATTTTTGTAAACCATCACCTACAGCTGAGTCTGAGTAGAATGTCCCAGGGCATCTGGCTTTACAAGACATGTACTTGTCTTAGGTGCTACTGGAACATACCACTCACCATCTTTTAGGTGGGGATGAGTGAGCTTGAGCTCTGAGCATGTGGTAGCAGGGCTGTGTTCGGTGCCCTGAGACCAGCTGAACATCTCCAAAAGTTCTGCAGCACTCTGGTCCTGCTGTGGCTCAGAACCGCTCCAGGCCACAGTCACTAATCCCCGAACCAATGCAGACAGCGTAGAGTACTAAACCATTCCAGTCAAAAGACCAAAAATACATTTTACAACTGCAGAACTGGGATGAACTCACTGTTTCCTGTAAAAATACAGGCCAAAAATCACACTGCAAGGTGTGTGAATAAACACAGAAATCAAAGTAATTACTCTGACAAATCAGTTTCAAGTATTGTAAATGGAAGGACACGGTAAAATAAAATGAAATATTGATATTGAAGCTGTACATGTGTACACCTACATTTAGGTGTTCGCTCTGTATGCTCTGTCCTGGAGGACCTGATTTTCCCTGTGAGAAATGATTCAGTAACATGTCATATTCTAAAGCTTCTAGATGAAATTAGCTGTACATTATTGCTTCCTAGTTGCACATGGCCTTTCTTTTAGTTTTGTACTCAAACCTTCCAGTAACAGTTCACAATGTATTATTACATCCATCATTAAAGAAAGCTGGGCTCTACGGTTTAGGGCTGCGGTTCACATTTGGCTTTTTAAAAGCTCCTGATGTATCAGAAGTCACAGATTAATGTTAGCCTATGTGGTGGATAACATGCAGCACTTCCTTACTTGGGGGCCTCTGTGTCCTTTCAGTCCCTTTGCTCCGGTGATTCCCAGCATGCCTTTCATTCCCTGTGAATGAAGGTGCTTTGAGTGCTGGGAAACCCTTCAGTGCACCTCATGCCTCTCGGAATTTCAATGGGCAAATTACCTTGTTTCCAGAAAGTTTTCCCTGCAAAACAAATTCAAATCATTTTGAAATCCACCATGCAGGGAATTTACCAAGCTGTGTTTGCAAGAGGAACTTGAGACAAATGGAGTATTTTGGTTTCTTCTTTTTGTTACACTAATGGAAATTATATTTGCTCTCATCCCATGGAAACACGGTGGAAAAAAAACAGGATGGAGCAGTAGAATTTACCGGAAGACCTGGAAGCCCTTTTCGTCCTGGCGGACCCTGAGGACCTGTGATACCCTTAAAGAAAGAAAATTGTCATGACATATCCATCCATCAAACTCTTCCATAAGCTTACCCAATACAGGGTCATGGTGATCATATCATGACATTTTATTGAGAATACAATGAATAGTGAAGCTCATAGTGTACGACTGCGTGCGTGCCCTGCTATGGACTAGTATCCTGGCCAGGGTGTGCACTGTGCTTACTGAAGTAGAGTCCAGACAGCCTGGAAATATGTATTAGCTAAGCAGTCGGGGATGGATGTATTTCAATTGCGAAATTCTGAAAAGTGTGGATGGTCAAAGAAAATCGCATCTTCTGTTGTTGCTATACACTGATTTAGATTACATACGTGTTATCATTTCAATGAAGTACATTTTAGCTGTTGTACATAAAGAACAAACGGAATGATGTATTTAAACATCATCTAAAACAGAAAGTGAGACAGTCGATACCTGCTGGCCTTTAGGGCCAGGAAGACCTCTATATCCCAGCTGGCCTTGTTTCCCCTAAAAGACACAGAGAACCATTTTTTACCTGAAGTACAGAATCTCTGTGAATTCTATCAGGTTGCGTCTTTTTTGAAAGCTAATGGACTCACTTTCGTCCCCTGTGGGCCCACAGGTCCGGGAAGCCCTCTAATGCCAGGGAATCCCTACAAGAAATAAGGAAATGCTGTGAAACAGGAAATGACACGTGGTGGCAGCTGCATCAGTCTGGTATGGAAACTGCACTAAATTGCCCATAGGTGTGCATGTGTGAATGGTGTGAGTGAATGGTGTGTGAGTGTGCCCTGCGATGAGTTGGCGCCCCATCCTGGGCTGTTCTCTTCCTTGCACTGATAGGCTCCAGATCCCCCCATGACCCTGAATAGGATAAGCAGTTACAGGAAACACATGGATGGATGGAAGTAAAGAAAAATTATTAAAGCTCCATGTCCTCAAGCGACAACCAATAGGAGGGATTGTACAAGAACTGCTGTAGTTTGAACTACAGAAACAAGTGCTTCCCTAGCTGATTTACTTGTTCCACCGATCTGCTGAGATGGGTGATATTTGCTGTCTGAAACATATTTGTGGACAGAGATTTACGGGAAAGTTTCCCAACTCGTGGGTTGCCACCAAAATTCTGGTTTTGGCAAGTTCTGAAGGGGTCGAGAACCTTTGAATTGGAAAATTATGTTAACCATTATTCTCTTACTTAAGATGTTAGAATGTTTCTGTTCTTAAATGAGCCAATCACATTTTCAATTGTCTAACTGTAGTAGGCATGATGTTGAATTTGAGAGAGCTGGGTAGTTTTACCTTTTTATTTAGAGAACTACTTTACTACATAAGACATGGCTGAGCTGGCATGTTAAACATTGGGTTTGAGAGTACTGATATGAAATTTATGACATGTATGTGGTTGTTCTTATACGTTTAATTTCAGTCAAAGCTCAGCATTGAATCCTCCAGACAAAGTATGAAAAAATAATATATCAGCACTGAGCAATTTCTCCACTATAACTGTTCTTTATTAGGCCAAACATTACTCCCTGCGTCATGCCTTCTGTGATAGGCTCCAAAAGTGAGTACAGAAAATACTATAATAAATATTACACGTTTTCTAAATTACTGTAGAATTAACATAAAGGTGAGTATATGGGTCATTCTCATAAAGCCATTATTGTAACATATCTATTGTCTCTCCCTGCTAGGTAGAAATATCAGTGAAACTCCCTCCCTAGACAGCCTAGATATTGTTTATACACAAATTTGTTGTTGACTTTGGGTCTCCATGGTGTCTAGCATTTCAAATCATCACAAACATTCTGTAGAGTCATCAGCAGTATTTTACAGAATTTCAATCATAACCGCAGACAGATTCAACTCTTCCAAACACCTTCGTGCTGAGTTCCTGCTCTTTCAGAATTATTTTGCACCGAAGTTTAAATGATGGTGAAAGTAAGTCTTCCAATTACAATTAATATTTCTGTTACCTTTTCTGAGCCGTAATTTTCATGTTACTTTGTATTACATATATATACACAGTATGCTTCTTTGTTTTACGGAGAAACGGGCGGCAAAGCAGAAGAAGAAAATGCAGCCGATATCCCAGAACTTCGACCCTTCCCCCCCAAAACTCCATCGGACCCAGCCTTGGAGGTTCTTCGGCAAGCCAGGGGCCGGAGCCGCTGAGGATCCACGGACGCAGCGTAGAAGAGTACCAGGAGTTGTACCGCTGTGTCGTGGAGCCGATGCTGCTCTATCCTTCTGGCCGGGCTCGGCCCTACTCACTCGAGTTGAGGCGCAAGATTAAGCAGCGCCTCTGGCTGGCAGTCTCCTGCCCCAAATTTACAGAATTGGCAGGATCAAAAAATACGATTGACATTGCAGAGACATTTGCCACCCCGGTGGCGGAAGAGCTACACGCACCAAACCGAGGTGGACGTCAGGGACGAGCCCCCGGCCAAAGAGCCTCGCGGGAAATGAGCGAGACATTAGTCCCTGCTCAGTGTATATATTGTATATTTGCAAATACATGTAAATAAACGTATGTACATATTATTGAAATGAACTTGCTGTTCTCATGTGTTCAAATCTATTAGACCACAGTCTGAAATGAGCTCATTTCAGTAATTCCCGCACGGATATCAATGGTACCACTCCTCGTTGACACACTTGCAAAATGTCACATTTTACAGACAGTCTTAATTTCAGAACCAGCGTTAGCAACGCTTCTCCATAGTTGAGGTAAGTCATATTTCTGAGTTAAACGTTTAACTTTATATAATGCTTTGGGGACAAATACCTCCGCGTCATCTGCATTAAAACGGTTTTCTTACTCCTCTAAAAATCTCACCAGGAAAACAACTAATGTTACATTCTCCTTACGACAGTTTTTGGACCTCAAATTATATTAATGGTACTGTAAAAGCGCTTAGAAACCCAGAAAGTTGGTTATGTAACTAACCAGGTAAATTGACGGAAACCTTAGATTTTACGTAAAAACTGATATTAAAGTTTAGGTCAGTTAGTACTGAAAATTACTAACCTGAAGACAGACCGGTTCTGGACTTGGGTAAAGAAATTCGGGATGAACTGCTGAGTTCTGGTTTGGCCAAACGGTACCCAGTGTTTCCGGTTCGGGCAAATCCGGGCTCAGACATAACTACCATTTTCTTGGGGCGCGTCACCACGTGGGTAAGCACGCTCGTGTCAGTTTAAAATTAAGCTTTAATCTGAAGGAAAAACCTCAAATAAATTCAGTGAAGTCGAGAAATCGGCTTTTTATAAAAGGCTAAGAGCACAGAGACACTTAGCAGAGTGATTTATATTTTAACATTAGAATCGATTCCCAAAATTAAAATTCAGGTGGAAAGAATTGATGTTTCAGTATCTATCTGCACGTCCCAAATTATAAGGTTTCTATTGAAATTTTTGCTCATGCTATTCTCCCATTTGGGTATCAAAATACCCCATGCATTAACATTAGCATTTCGCACCCCTGTGTGTGTGTGTGTGTGTGTGTTACATTCCCTGATCATTTCTGACAGCTGATTTGATGCAGGTAGTTCAGGACATATGAGCCAGGTGAGGTGACACCTGGAAAGGATGCCAGTCCATCACAGGGTAAAAAGTAAGAGAAGCCACGATAATATGGCGAAAACATGCCAAATAAATACACCCACAGCCATTATTCTAAAATAATTCTTTTAAGTCTTTTAGTAGACATAGATGGTTTATGAATACCAGACTACATGCTTTATAATAATGTCAACATATATAAAACCTTTAATTTGCTGTTACAGTGATTCTGTCCAGAGTTTAGAAATTAAAGTGCATCATAACTGAGAAAGAGACTGAATCATAACCGTGAATAGGCAATGTGTAGACAAGGGCACAGGAGCAGGATAGACATGCTGGACAGCTGAGGCTCTGTACTGGCCAGTATGGCTTTCAGAGATGGCCTTCTTCAGTGCTAAATGGTACCTTTTGTCCCACATTGCCCCCTTGTCCCTGCTCTCCGCTGAGTCCCTCAATGCCCTTATTCGGAAAAACACAGAAAACAAAAAAGTGGTGATGTTATGGTCAAGTTAGAAAAGGATTTGCAAATGCTAACCAAATGCTATGGGACAATCCAAGTAGTCACAGACTGATGTGGAATACTGAGTGGCCATGGACCTGTGTGGAATGATAAGTTTTATTGACATATGCAATATGCAAACAAGTCTTGCAATCAAGAACCTATAATAAAGAGTAATACCTTAGGCCCCATGGGCCCAACAGGGCCACGTTTTCCTTTTGTGCCTGGAAAACCCTGAAAAGAGCAAGTAACAAGTAAATTAATTCACTCCGTTTATTTCCTCCTCATTTTCCTGTAGTTTTTTATCACCTTGTAACCCATTTGCTGGAGAGAGCACATTATGGCAATAGTTACTTTAAAGCCATGTATAATTAAAATTTAATATGTGTACCTTTGGACCAGGGCCCCCCTGGAGTCCCCTTACACCTGTTAGTCCCGGTGAACCCTGAGAAATGACAATACTTTCACTATAAGGATAATATTTACTCTTGACTCACATGCACATATTACCAACATCCATCCATTCATCCTCTTACCCTTTATCCTGATATTGCCATCAGTAATAAGTAATGAAAACAGGCATACAAATACAGAGGAGGCTTCTCAAAATGCACATGAATCAAGTATGCATGTCTCTGTGGTCTGTAGCATTCTGTGCGCTGTAAATAAGAATCCAATAGGAACCCTTTACAGGGCACTGCACTCACCTGCCCCCCCTGCTGGCCAGGACTCCCTGAGGCTCCCTTGCGACCAATATCACCCTGTGAATAGAACAATTTCTGAATTTAACATGTGATCACAAGTCCACTGGCCACTGAATAGCTATCAAGAGTGTGATAAGAGTGTGATTCAAGACGTGAGGCAGACAGATACAGGCCATCACTGCACAGAATGCACGACATTCCCAGTGGCATGATAACGAAGGTCTTACTGGATCGCCTTCATTTCCCTGAACTCCGAGGAGACCATCCAAACCGGCATGACCCTGAATCAGGGATGGAAAAGGGACTTAGTAATGTCTGTTTGTATATTTACAGCACAGTATAATAAAATGTTGTTTATAAACTCTTTATGTTGCTAATTATAATAATCAATCCTTTATTGTCTCCATAGGGAAATTCTTTTTACACCTCCCTCAACTTGCTCTTTGTAGAGTGAGCTGTCCGCAAAAGGCAGCCACCTGTTGAGGCACCCAGGGAGCTAGGGGTTAAGGGCCTTGCTCAAGGAGCCGCAGACATGGTGAGGCTGGGTTTGAACTGGCGAGGTTATGATTACAGGCCCACAGGCTTAGCCCACTGAGCCACACGCTGCCCCTCATTATTCATTATTATGAATAAGTCCTCTTTGTATTCTGAGCATGATGCAATTTATTTAGCAGTGTTTTTCGATCCTGCATATTCGGAAGACCACAGTCAGATGGGACGGCGTGTCGGTGTGCTTTGCGGTCCACATACCGGTGGTCCAGCTGGGCCGATATGACCACGCCCCCCTCTGGCACCTTCACTGCCCTGCATCAGAGACAGGAGCCACATTATTGCATGTGCAACAGGGCATGGATATGATTTGTATTATTGATTATTTACAACAACAAACAACAATAATAATAATAATTTATAACTTACCGGTTTACCAGAGGCACCTTTCCTTCCCTTAACTCCTTTGCTGCCATTCAAGCCCTCCAAAAATGTTAAGAAATGGAATTTAGCCAAAAACCCTAAACAAAGATGCTAGAATATTCTTATTCTGTTAAAGTGTTAAAAAAAAGACTGGTTTTAACAAATCTGACTTTTGGGCCTGGTCTCCCTTGATGGCCCTTGACTCCATGTGGCCCCGGTGTTCCTCTCCTGCCTTTGGAGCCCAGAGCCCCACTGATACCTCTAGGCCCCATGGAGCCCTATTTAATATACAAGAGTAATCAGCTCAGGCTTGGGTGCGATTACAGAGGCTGGTGTATTTCAATAAGAGTGACACTGATAGTGAAACCACCATTGATACCAGTGACATCAGAACAAGTTAGCTTTCATTCTAGAGTCCAAAACCATGTTTCCCCATTAAAAGCTGTATCTCACCATGTGTCCTCTCATTCCCAAATCTCCTTTTTGTCCCTGTGGACCTATGAGACCCTGTTGGGAAAACAAAAGGGCTGGTTAACTCAAGTTGATCTAGGGCTGTGGAACATGCACTCTGCACTGTAAGAGTACAGATACAGATTAAACACACCTTTTGTCCTTTAACACCAGGAAACCCAGGCTTTCCTTGTCTCCCAGAATTCCCCTGTGATGAAACATCAACAACATGCCTTCAATCATCAACAAAACAAAGTGCACCATGTCAAGAGGAATTTAACATCCTTGAATGACATTTAGTCCAGCTGTCTTCCATCTTTACTGCATATCCAAATGAACTTCTAATTAGCTAATAGTTAACCAGCTATTGTACAGATAAACAAAACAGCTAGAATACAGCAGCTATTCTGTGGGAGAAAGAGCTGAAACAACGGGTTCTTTGCAGACCCTGAAAGTGAAGGCAGAACCTCCAGCAATATACACTATTCAGTAACACTTCACATTAATTTTACCTTTATAATGCATTCATTATGCATTAATAGAACAGTCAGTGTACCTTCATAATGCATTCATAGAAAAGTTATAAGCAGCATGCAAGTATATCTTAGTATGTCTTAAAACTTTGCATTCATAATACAGTAAAACTGGTCGCCGTCCTGTACCTCGTCAATGTGCACAAGTTGACGCTCAAGCAAAAGTCCCGATTTTTCCTAATGATGTTTCCTTTAAAGTTCCAGGTGTAAATCACCGCTTGTAACTGGTCAAATTCCCTTAGTTGTCACCTAAATCCCGGTCCCGAACAACACAAATGAATGGATTTTCCTACCTGTAAGTCGACACCCCAAATCGCTGCATTCCCGCCGCCTGCTTGTCACCACGGCAATGTAAAAACAGGGAATCCCCACCTATCGCACTAGTCGCTCCCTGGTCTTAAGTCTTGGATGGCTTTATAGGAACCCATACTGCATGCACTGACTGGTCAAGGAAGGATGTCGAGGCCGTGATGAGTAGAGGTATGGTGTTATATTCACTAGCCGGCAAAATGGCGACATAGACATAAGTCGCCAAAGTCAGTTCTTTAAGTCGTCACTTTTAAGCTGGTCCCGCGAGTGTCGACTTAGACCGGTTTTACTGTAGGTTCAATGTACAAGACATGACAGCTGTAATGTACATTAATAACAAACATTACAACTGTATCATAACGTCTGTTAAGCTATGTTAGGGTGTTACGGTATACTTATAGGCTGCGTATGAATGTTCTATAAATCCATTATGAAGGCATTACGGAAGTGTAGTTACTGTATGGAAAGCCTTACCTGGTATTTGTTAAGGGGATGATTTCTCCCATCAAGCACTTAAGTTAAAAAAACACTTAAAAAATGACACGCCTTGGGGTTAAGTGTATTAAAACCTAATAGACGTGGACATGACCACCACACTTAACCCAAAAAAATATGCAGCTGTGCCAAAAGTATAATTCATTTATCAAGCAAGAAAAATAGTTTACTTTGATCTTAAAACTGGTACTGTGTCTGTGCTGGTGTGCAGAGTATATGTTTAACTCAAATGCGCATAGAATCAAACACTCTTTCTATAACTCTGTGAACTCTTTGAAACACTCTGTTAGAACTTTAACCCCATCTGTTACAAGGTGACCTCATCATGTCATGGAAGTAAGGGCTTGTAGAAAGTGTTTCAGGCAGAGTAGAGAAGAGTGGTTTCTGTGGTTGGAGTTATTCCTTTCGGAGTGTACTTTGGTCTTTAAAACTTAAGACCCTTTACATGCAAATATAGCTATAAAACACACTGAAGGAAAGGGATAAACCAAAAAAGCATAATAGGTCTTCTTTATTACCATTACTGTAAAAATGTATAAGACTATTAAATATGGTAATATTTACCAAATAGCATTATGACATTCCGTACCTTAGGCCCACCACGTCCATTAGTTCCCACAATGCCTTCTTTTCCTTGCAAACCCTGTTAGGAAAGCGTAAAATGTTTCTTCTGTTTTCTGTTCCATAAACCCAGTGTCCCATATAACGCGTTTATTATGTAATATTACATTTACATGTAGTCTACTTGTGATTAAGTAAAAATGGTGGGATCTCTTACATTCTTCCCCTTTTGTCCCTGAAGGCCAGACAAACCCGGCTTGCCAGGTGGACCCTGGAATAAATATAAAAATTGTTACCATGTCCACCTATTCCAGTTTTTACCTGTCAGTTGTTACCCCACTGGTAGAGAGAAGTAGGGAATAATTTGGTTCAGGACATAGCACAATCTAAATAGTATCCACATTGGTATCCTACAGTATAACCAGCAGGAACTACCATGTAATTTTATTACTGTAATATTACCATAATTTTTTCGAGGAAAAATAAAAACGATTAACCCAAAAAACAGAAGCAAGCAATTAAGCTAAGCAAGTTTTTTGGAATTTTGCCTATTTCTGACAAGAATGAATGATCTCTTGCCCTCTGAGTGACAATGTACTTACAGTCAGACCTCGAAAGCCTTTGTCTCCCGCTGCCCCACCTACGCCGATCTCACCCCCAGGTCCATATCTCCCTGGGAACCCTGTCGACCCCGGATTACCTTGCTGGCCCTGTGGACATGTATCAAATGCCTTCACCCATCACAAACGCTGAGTTTCTTATGAATAACTATGGATAAAAGTACTTGCCAAATGGATACATATGACTAATAGTTTCTGATTTTAGCATTTAGTGTCATTTAGTGTTGTATTTGCCAATGTTCAGAAAGGGGGACTGACCAGCTGGTTTATAAATTATAAATATTTACGTTTATTAAATGTTTCAAACACATTTGTCCTACTTATAGGTCAGTGCTGAGAGAAGGCAGTGAATCTATTCATCACTCACTTTCTCTCCAGGGAGCCCAGATTCTCCTCTCTTTCCTGGAGAGCCTGTGTAGCCCTGAAAAAAGTCGGATAAGACTGTGAACATCATTCCTTTCGAAAATGTCAGCACTGTATAAACTTAGTTTCAGTGACTCTACACATTTCCAGTCCAGTGAAAGTACTATATTGCTGCAGTATTGTAACAGAAAGACTTCCAAAGCTACCTGACTCCCAGGTGGTCCCTCTGCACCCTGTTTTCCTCTGCTGCCCCTCTCTCCAGGGGCACCCTTCAAACCCTCAGCACCAGAGGAGCCGCGCCTCCCTTTCTCTCCCTGCATTCAGCATGCGAAACACATCTTGGGGATGACATCACATTCTGATAGAGTCACTCTTGTTGAAGCAGTTTATGAACAAATCATATCAGCTCTGGATGCATTTGAATCTGGATGATACTCACAAGCTGGCCCATTCCCCCGGAAGGTCCCATGACCCCCCTCGATCCAGGCGGCCCCTGAAACACAGAAATACTCATCTCCTGCTTGGAGATCTTGGGAAATTCTTTTTTACTTTATCTTGGACTAAAAAACCTAATTTGAAAATACAGTGTTTACAGCTCAGATGATTATAAACGTGCAGTACCAGTCAAAAGTTTGGACATACCCACCCATAGAAAGGTTAATTTTTACTATTCTCAACATATTGAAATAATTATATAGACATCAAAACTAAAAAATAGCATATATGTACTTATGTATTCTGCTTTGTGCCTGTAGCCTCTGAGATAAGCTCCAGACCCCCAACCCAAAACAGGATAAGTGGTTTTAAAAAATGGATGGATGGATTGATGGAATTATGCACTGAACAAAAAAATATTAAACAAAAAAAAAATTAATTGTTAGGTGGGGGCAGCTATGCAGGTTGGGACTTGCTGGTACAAATCCCTGGGTCAGCAGAGTGATCCCACCATTGGGCCCTTGAGCAAGGCCCTTAACCCCAACTGGCTGACCCTACTGTCTCCTCTATGCCAGTTTCATGAGGTCTCACAGTTTTTATTTTTATACATAACATACTGTATGGAAAAAGTTAAAACTATGGTAATTTATTATTTTTGTTTACTTGCTTACTTTGCCTTGTTGGCTAAAGCTAAACCCGGTTATAATGATATTTTAAAATCATAAAGGTATACCGTCTTTCATTAGAAAAAAATATCCCAACTTTAATAGTTGGGTAGCTGAGTAGTTTTATAGTAGAAACCTGAAATATGAGGGCAAAAAAACAAAAGAACGCCAAAAACAAAATAATTGTTCATCAATCATAAAGGTAAAATGTTCAATTAATCGTAATATTGATTTGAGGTGACATCACCTAGCCCTACCTCCTGGGATGCTTTTCCAGCTACCCGGAAGGAGATCCCACATATATGTTAAGCACACATTAGCCACTTTTCCTTCACGCTTGGGGCAAACACTGCCAAAACCATTTCTGCTGTGTTTAGGTCAGGTGGCCTGGTCATGTGATGCGACACTCTGTCACTGTCCTTTGCAGGTAGCATATCTAAACTTTTGACTGGCACTGTATATAACTACATTATTACTGTGTGATATTATTCTATGGTGGTGTTATTACAGTAATTCAACAATCAATCTACCTCCTCACCATCGACACCAGCAACTCCTTTCTGTCCTTCAGATCCTTTTAATCCCTGAAAAAAACAGTACTTAAATTAGATGAAAAAAGCAGCTAGTGCCTAGAAAAGTATAATACAAATACTGTAAAAATTTCACAAGTTATGACCCTGTGATCACATCAAGCATCTCTGACCAAGCTTACCTTATCTCCCTTACTTCCAGCAACCCCACTTGATCCTGGAGGTCCATCCATACCCTTCAAAGTGGAAATGGGTTGTATAACAATTAAGGTTTTCACAAAATGAAAAGCGTCAGGTGGAGCAACCAAAATATATTTTGCAATTATCTTTTCCACATCAAAACCTTCATAAAGTAACAATTTAAGTGTGTAAATTGCAGACATTAATTATTAGTTTTTCACATTTATTACTGGCGCTCCGTATATCTTTGCAAGAGGATGAAGGTCCAAGGTTTTGAAGTCCTGGTGCTCCTTGTCTTGCTGTATGGCTACGAGACATGTACGCTATCCAGTGAGCTGAGGCGAAGACTGGACTCCTTTGGTGCTGTGTCTCTTCGGAGAATCCTTGGGTACCGCTGGTTTGACTTTATGTCGAATGAGCGGTTGCTAGAGGAGTCCCGAATGAGGCACATTACCTGCATTGTGAGGCAGCATCAGTTACGGTACTATGGCCATGTGGCGCCCATACCTCCCTCTCACCACAGCAACTTCCCTGGTGTTCCCAAGCCAGCCAAGAGACATAATCTCTTCTGTGTCTTCTGGTTCTGCCTTGGAGCCTCCTCCCGGTTGGACATGCTCGAAACACCTCCCCAGGGAGTCATCTAGGAGGCATCCTAGACAGATGCCTGAACCATCTCAACTTGCTCCTTTCGATGCTGAGGAGCAGCCCTTCCCAAATGCTCGAGCTTCTAACCCTATCTCTAAGGCTGACCCCAGCCACCCTGCAGAGGAAACTTATTTCAGCCGCTTGTATCCACAATATCATTCTTTTGGTCACTACCTAGAGCTCATGACCATAGGTGAGGGTGGTAACGTAGATGGACTGGTAAATTGAGAGCTTTGCCTTCTGGCTCAGCTCCCTCTTCACCAAAATAGAATGATGCAGCGTCCACATTACTGCCAATGCTGCACTGATCCGTCTGTCGATCTCCTGCTCCATTCTTCTCTCACTCATGAACAAGACTCCGAGATACTTAAACTCTTCCGCTTGAGTCAGCAACTCATCCCCCACCAGGAGAGGGCACTGGACCCCCTCCGGCCCTTGACTACACCAAAAAATTCTGTCTCAAAAAATCGATGACAAAGGGCAGCCCTGGTGGAGTCCAACACCCACCGGGAACAAGTCTGACTTACTGCTGGCAATGCGAACCAAACTCTTATTCCTTCTTATTCCTTTTTCTTCAGTAACCACCAGAGCCACTTCCCACTTGGCCTGCCAGCTGCATCGGGAGTCCCACATGACTTCCAAGCTTGGAAGGCCTCCTTCTTCAGCCTGACAGCTCCCTTTACCGCTGGTGTCCACCACTGGGTTCGGGGACTGCAGCCACGCCTGGCTCCAACTACCTTATGCCTCAGTAATGGAGTCCCAGAACATAGCCCATTCAAGCTCCATGTCCCCTGACTCCGTTGGGAGAGAAGAGAAGTTCTGCAGGAGGTGTGAGTTGAAGATCTCCCAGGCACGGCCTTCGCCAGATGATCCCAGCACACTCTCACTATGTGTTTGGGTCAGGTCTATCCAGCATCCTCCCCCGCCTTTGCATCCAATTCACCACCAGGTGGTGATCAATTGGCAGCTCCGCTCCTTTCATCACCAAAGTGTCCAAAACATATGAACACAAATGCGAGGGTACAATTACAAAATCAATCATCGAACTGTGGCCTTGGGTGCTCTGGTGCCTGGTTACCCTTATGCTCAAACATGGTGTTCGTTATGCACAAGCTGTGATTAGCACAAAAGTCCACTAACAGAGCACCATTCGGATTCCAATTTGGCAGGCCGTTCCTTCCAATCACACCCTTCTAGGTTACACTGTCATTACCAATGTGAGCATTAATGGCCCAGGGGAGGCACATTCTAGCACCCCATCCAAGGCCTCCAAGAAGGCTGGATACTCCAAACTGGTGTTCAGCGCATACGCACAGACCACCATCAAAGTCTGTCCTCAGACATGAAGTCGAAGGGAGGCGACCCTCTCATCCACAGGGGTAAACGCCAACACACTGCCACCGAACCGGGGGGCTACAAGTAGCCCCACCTTTGCCTGGAGCCTTTCACCATGGGCAACTCCAGAGTGGAATAGAGTCTAGCCCCTTTCCAAGAGTATGGTTCCAAAGTTCGAGCCGTGCGTTGAGGTGAGTCCAACTATATCTGTATCTCTCTACCTCCAGCACCAGCTCGGGCTCCGTTTTCACCAGAGAGTTTATGTGCAATGTCTGGGGGTCCCTGAGGATTAGGTTGAGAAACATTGATGTAAAGAGAATCTCTCTATAGCACCTATAACTAATATTCATGACCAAAAACCCCAGGGATCTTGAAGCACTCACGGGATAGCCTGTAGCTCCTTGTGGACCTATTACTCCAGGAGGGCCTTTGTTTCCTGGTGGTCCTTGGAGACCCACTTCTCCCCAAGGTCCAATATTACCCTGCAAACCCTGTAAAGAAGAAATACCTAAAGGTTGAGATGTTTATATATATTCTTAAATCCAGAAATTTTATCTATTCAACAAAGGCTCCAAATCCAATGACAAAGCAGGGTCAGCCAGATGCTTTAAAAGCAATAGGAGGGCCCAACGTTGAAATCACTTTGCTGACCGTGAGTGTTTGAAATGGTCAATTTCTGATCACAGGTACAGGGACTTAACCCACTGAGCCACACACCACCCCCACCCCCAAGGTTTAGTATACCTGCCTCACTTGACGCTCCATTATAAAGGTTACCAGCAATGGTGATCAAGCAGACAGAGAGTATTATGTTTTCATAGACCCGTGATTGTACCCATATGAGTCAATGTTAACCTGCTTAATTCAGCAACTTAAATAAGATGCGGCATTATCTTACAAGAGATCCACTGTATCCTTTGGGTCCTGGCACGCCTTGCCGACCCTGTGGCAGACAGTGAGGAGAGAGTGACATCAGAACCACCACCTGCATTGTCAGGAACAAGACAAAAGAATCACTGGAGAAGACACTGTGGAAGTAGACACTTACTGGACTTCCAGGTGCCCCCTTTGCACCTTCTGGACCTCTGTGCCCCTGAACAGAAGGGTTTTACAATTATCTTCTCTGCTTTCTCTTTGTAGAATGGCATAATTCTTATTGCTGGAATTTAATACCTTTTGACCAGGATTCCCGGAAAATCCTTTTGGTCCTGGTTTACCTTGTACACCCTAAAAGAACAAAAGAATGGAAATGTGGTGACTGTTTGTTTAAAATATATAAAGTTTGAGGTTATGTAAAAGAACATAAAATGGTCATAAAAAATAAAGCAATGTCAAGCATTAGTCCTCAAGGACCATAGTGCACTAATAATGATTGCATTCAGGTACCTCTTTCTTCCATGTAAACCTTGCTCTATTTTGACTACTCAGGCGTGATAATGATCCAACAAACTTGGTAATCGATTTCTGATGGGAACAGCAATGACTAGAGACAGAGGGCACTGCAGCTCCCTCATTATGTGCCCCTTACCAACCTTGATCCCTGGTCTTCCTGGGCTGCCAGTCTCTCCTCTCCCACCAGCTTCCCCCTGTCGGGGGACAGTAGCACAAGATGAGTGGCGTTATTCTAAATGGATTTCTCAAGGCATGATAACATTATGTTTTAAATTTGAAAAACGAGAGTTTTATTGAATTAGCTTATTGAGAAATAAAGATTCATCTCTAATTTCAATACTTTAGTTGCGTTTGCTATTCGCTCAATGCAATATACGAGTGGATTTTCAATTCAATTCAATTCAATATATTCTTACATAGCACCATTCAGAACAGTCGCCCTAAAGCGCTATATATAAAAAAATTGAACTTTATTAATTGTTTTGTAGTGGATTTATTAACACGTTCACAAGGCAAGGAGATCTCCTGATCAGCGACTCATCCTACTTCATCAGCAATGTGACTAGCTGGTACCCTTACGCCTCATTAACAAAAGACTGACATCTACAGACTTTTCCAACATTACCAGTACAGATATCCCCCACTTTACGAACGTTTGCTTTACTCCACTTTACTCTTATGAAAGACCTACATTAGTACTAAGTTTTTGCTAACCAAAACGAATCTGAAGAGGATTTTTGTTTTTTTGAAAAACTAGAAAAGGAAAAATAGTGTCTAGCATTTGTTTATCAATGAGTCAATAACAGATGTACAGTCATGCACTACATAACAACATTTGTTGGAATTCCTAAATTCTATCACCTGCCTATGTCGTAGCTCTTGAAATGTTATAGCACAACGCATTACTCATGTGTTTGTGGTGGTTCTGGTGTAAACAAACCTGTGGTGTCAGTCATATAAAAATACAGCACATTCAATTATGTGCAGTACTTAATACTTGATAATGGCAGTAACTCTGTTACTGCTTTATGTATTTAGTATACTGTACTTTTTATCGTTATTTAGATTATACCATATTGCCTAGGTGTGCAGTAGGCTATACCATCTAGGTTTGTGTAAGTACACTCTATGGCTGGGGTCACCAACATGGTGCCCGCGGGCACCAGGATGCCCCCAAGGACCACATGAGTCGCCAGCGGACATGTTCTAAAAATAGCACAACTCACCAGTGAGCAGCGTCTAAAATTTACCCTGTTTCTAAATGGAGCGGAGAAAGGTAGAGGATGAAGAGCATGGGGCCAAGAACTGAACCCTGGAGAACGCCACAGGAGACTCTGTGTGGATATTGAGGTTTAATAAGATGTCATGGTCAACTGTATCAAATGCATCAGATATGTTCAGGAGGATAAGCAAAGAGGTAGAGCCAGCATCAGATGACATCAGGAGATCATTTGTGACTCTTACGAGTACAGTTTTTGTGCTGTGATTTGACCAGAAACCAGACTGGAATTTTTCAAAGAAGTTGTTGAGTTTTAGGTGGTTCTGCAGCTGAATAGCAACTACTTTCTCAAGCACTTTGGATATGAAGGGGAGATTGGAGATGAGCCTATAATTGGAAAGGACTTCTGGGTCAGGCTTGTGCTTTTTGAGAAGTGGCCTTATAATGGCTTTCTTTAAGACAGAAGGGATGTGACCAGTTTGAAGAGAGTGATTTATAAGAGGTGATAAGGGGACTTAAGACAGTAATATGGGTCTGCACCAGGGAGGTTGGAAAAGGGTCTAAGGCACAGGTGGAGGGTTTCATCTTCCTGATGATGTTCTGCACCTCTTCTGATGAAGCCAGAGAAAAGCAGTTTAACAGCTGAGAGATAGCAAATATTGCGGGAACAGGTTGGATCTGAGGACCGGATAGGGTGGAGGGAATGTGTGTAATCTTGGACGCGAAATAATCCATGAAACGATTGCACTGCTCTGCTGCGGTGCCAGTAAGTGGTGGTGAATTAGTATAAATAAATGAGGACAAAACCACCTAATACGAAAGTTACATGGTGTGCATTGTCCCCCAGAGTTTAATTCTTGAAACCCTTAACTGGACATTTATCATTTACGTTTGACTTATTAGTCGATAAATAGGCCATAATTCCATCTTTTGTATTTCAAACGGACACGGCACAGTTATTACTGTAATGTTTTGCGAGATCTCGCAAATGTTTTTTGTTTTTTTTTTCCTCCCACGTCCCCTCCCGGGCTCCTTAGGTTTGAAAATGACAATATCTAAAAAAAGCACTCTTCTTAACAAATTTGCTCAGTATAATAAACATGTATCAAACTGGTAACCCTTCCTATGGCTCAGTATCCATGAAGTAGCTCTCAGATTCAAAAAGGTTGGTGACCCCTGCTGCATGGTGTTCTCAAAGGGGTGAAATCGTCAAATGGCGCATTCTTCAGAGCGCATCCTTGTCATTAAGCGATGCATGACTGCATTGATACTGGTATGTGAAATTACACTGATACATTATTTTTACTTTTATGCAGACTGCGTATTTATCTGCGTATTTATCTGCGTGTTTATCTTATCACTCCTGCTTTCATTGTATGTTACTGTTATTTTTGGTTTTGTGTGTTACTTGGTATGATTTGGTAGGTTACAGTTTTGGGTCAGGGAATGCTCACAAATTTTCCCCATATAAGTTAATGGTAGTTGTTTCCTCACTTTACGCCATTTCAGCCTACGGAAGGTTTCACGGGAATGCTCTACTCTCATACGGGGGGGGGGTACGGGATACCTGTATCACTAAATAACAATAACAATACCACCCATTTATAAGTATTAAAAATACTGGGAAATTAAAATGATATTAACGTTAAAATGATGGCAGGATTTGTCTACTCACAATATTCCCAACAGGACCTTGACGCCCCGCAGCTCCAGGCTTCCCCTCAACACCCTGTTAAGTACAAACCAGCAGGACCAAGTAGTACTCAAATTAGGAGGGTTATCTACTTTAAATAATGTACTACTTAACAAAGCACTTATGAGAATATGTTTTCATCTGTATCACTGATTTTATTGTCTACCAAACCGTTATTATTTATAAGTGATTAAAGTAACTTTTCACGCAGTAGTATTATGTATTATGTGTTGATAAAATTTCTTCACATTCTGTTCTTATGATATGTACTTACAGTTACACAATTGGGAACTGCTACTGAAAATTTAAATAGTGGTAACAATGTTAATAAAAGACTACCTTTGGACCTGGAGGTCCGGTTTCTCCAACTAAACTTGGTTCTCCAACAGGCCCCTGGAGGAGAGACGCATTTCACTGTAAAATACACATGGGGCAACTTTCACCCCAAGACGACATTTCAGGATCTTACTGAAGCTCCATGTAGTCCATCAGCACCTTGAATCCCTGGGAGGCCTTGCAATCCCTTAAGTAAAAGGCAGTGAATAAAAATCACATGTTAAATATTTTTACAGTGGACTTGGAATTGCATATTTCTGTTGCATCAATGAAATCAATTGAATCAGTTCAACCAATCAGAACAACATGAATGCACCTTGAGCCCCCAAGGTCCAGGCAAACCTGGAGGTCCTGGCTTTCCCTAAGAAATACAACAATCTTTTTAGTCAAGGCTGCTGGATTAATCATGAAGTAAATAATTATTATCCACATTCTTTGGTGCCCCCCCCCAGTTTAAGGACACCAGAGATTGTGTTTGGCTTAGTCAGTTAGGATGCTGTGTCTGTGATTGGATGGTTGCTGGCTTAAATCCCAAAGCTGGCAGAATGATGTCACTAATGGGTCCCTAAGCATGTTCTTTAACCACTGAGAACTCCAGGGACTTTTACCCTGCTTCCTCAAAAGAAATGTGT